>PVIY010009872.1:0-70860 GCA_004026745.1 Myrmecophaga tridactyla | reverse complement strand
GAAGCAGGAATGGGGCCTGTCTCCTCTGAGTTCTTCTTAAAAGGCTTCCCATGATTAGATTTAGCATCACTAATTGCAGAAGACACTCCCCTTTGGCTGATTACAAATGGAATCAGCTGTGGATGCAGCTGACGTGATCATGACCTAATCCTATGAAATGTCCTCATTGCAACAGACAGACCAGCGCTTGCCCAATCAGATAAGCAGGTACCACAACTTGGCCAAGTTGACACGTGTCCCTAACAATGACAGGTAGCTATACTAATATATGATGAAATAGTCTTTAAATGCAGAAGTGTCATAAGAGACAAATAGGACACATTATATTAATGCAAGGGATAATTCCCCACGAAGAAATCACAATCATAAATGTTTATAATCCTAACTGGAGAACAGTAAATAGATAAGGTCAGTCACTAGCAAACTGCAATGAGAAACAGACTTCATTTTAATAATACTTGGATACTTCAATACACCACTCTCATCAGTACACAGAATATCTAATCAGCTTAGAAATAAGGAAACCAAAAACCTGAATACTATGAAAAGTCAATAGACTTTACAAATATATAGAGAACAATGGACACCCAAGCAGCAGGACATATATTCTTCTATAGGTCTCTTGATCATTCTCCAAGATGGACCCCACATTGTGTTACAAAACATGTTTCAATATGTTTAAAAAAATTTAAATGATCTAAAGCGATTTGTCTGAACACAATATATTTAATATGGAAAGCAATAAAAAGTAGAAGAACTGGAAAATTCACAAAGTTATAGACGTTAAACAAGACATGCAAACAGGGCGGCTGCCGTGGCTCAGCAGGCGGAGCTCCGACCTGCCATGCTGGAGGTCTGGAGTTCGATTCCTGGTGCCTCCTACCCATATGCAAATTTAAAAAAATTGCTTATTAAAAAAAAAAAGACATGCAAACAATCTGTGGGTCAAAGAAGAAATTGCAAGAGAAATCAGTAAATCCTTGAGATCAAATGCAACCAAAAACACATATCAAAACAGAAGTGATTCAGTGAAGGCAGGGTTGAGAGTGATATTTATGGTCCTCAATTCCTGTATTATAAATGAAGAAAGAGCTAAAACCAGTGACCTAATTTCACACCTGTGAGAATTAGAAAAAAAAATGGTAAATGAATCCAAAGCAAGAAGAAGCTCACAGCTCACCATGCACTGTTCTGAATTATCTGTATAAACTGGGCTATGCATTGAAGAAGATATTCAATATACAGCTACTCTCCACTAAAATCTTATATTAAAGTGTGAATCTGATTGCCAGAGTTACTTATCAAAATATTCAAATAGCCTAAATTCAATAGAAGATTTGAGGATTTGCAAGGAACAGGAAGACACGATCCATTGAAAGGAAAAAATAAATACAACCTCAAAGAAGTGCTGATATTGGAAGAACTAATGAAAGACTCAAATGAACTCTTCTGTATAGGTTCACTGAGCTAAGGGAAAACATAGAAAATAGAACTCAAGGAAATCAAGAAGATGATTCATGAGTAAAGGGAAGAATTAGTAACTTTGAAAAGGCAGTTTGGTAATTCCTCAGGAAGTTAAGTATAGAATTGCCATATGATTTGGCAATCCCATTACTAGGAATATGTTCAGAGGAACTGAAAGCAGGTACACGAATGGACATTTGCACACCAGTATTTATAGCGTCATATTCACAATTACCTAGAGATGGAAACAGCCCAAATGTTTACCAATGGACAAGTGGCTAAACCATCTGTACTATATACATATGATGGATACCAGGTAGCTGTGAGACAGAATAAAGTCATGAAGCATGCAACAACGTGGATGAATCTTGAGGATGTTTTTTGGTGCAAAATAAGCCAGAAACAAAAGGACAAATCCTGTGTTGTCTCACTAATATGAACTACTATAATAAGCAAACTCTGAGAGTTAATGTTGAGGAACACAGGTTGTCAAGAGATAGAAAGAGGATCGAATTTAGGCACTTAATGCTGAAGGAGTAAAGAATATGCAACAGGATTGATAGTCAAAATCCAGAAATGGATGCCACAATACTCTGCGATGGTTGCACAATATTTTAAGTAAATGAACAAAGTTGAATGTAAGTATGGTTGAAAGTGGAATCTAGGGGGTTGTGTGACACCAGAAGGAAAGGCAGGATAAAACCTGGACTCTATAATTTAGCAATACCTAGAAAGTTTTTACATGGGGATGTCATGGTCAGGTTCATGTGTCAACTTGGCCAAGTGGTGGTTGGGCCAGTGCTGGGTTTTCTGTTGTGATGAGGACATTTCATATAACTAAATCATAATCATGTCAGCTTCATCAACAGCTGATTCCATTTGTAATCAGCCAAAGGGGCGTGTCTTCTGCACTGAGTGATGCTTAATCTAATCACCGAAAGCTTTATATATAGTGAGGAGGATTCAGAGGAGACAGGCTCTTCGTGTCTCAGCTGGTGAGCATCTCCTGTGGAGTTCATCCAGATGCTCCATCGGAATTGTCGGCTTCACAGCCTACTCTGCAGATTTTGGACTCTGCATTCCCATGGTCATGTGAGATACTTATAAATTTTATATTTGCGAGTGTTCCCTGCTGATTCTGTTTCTCTAGAGAACCCTAAATAAAACATCTTGGTACCAGGAGTGGTTCTTAAGAAACAGAATCTTAAAAATGGGTTTTTATGAATGGTTTTCTACTCAAACTGGACTCAAATACACTAAGGACTCTGATTCCCATAATCACAATGACACGCCCAATCCATGGAGTGAGTTGGCAAAAGAGATAGTCAAAATATCACCATTTGATTCTCCTAATGCTTCGCTTGTATGAAGCCAGGCTCTGGGGGACAATGTTTTTGACACCTTTACAGAGATTTGTAGAAATAAGAGGTATAGAGATGTTGGATGGTTTTTGTTAGATACACTGCATTAAGAAGTGAAAGGGATGGGCTTAAGGCTTCAAATGACATGCTTAAGCACCGTCTGACAGATGTAGACATTTCTATGAGTATCCTGAAAGAAAATCTTATTTCCTGTAGCCATAGACTTGAGATCTCTGAAAATCAGACTCAGAATCTTATTGTTAGAGTAGCATCTTTACAACTTAAGCTAAAATCTCAATCTTGTATGGTGTCTGGCATTAAAGTGAGGGCATTGATTGGAAAGGAGTGGGACCCTGAAAAATGGGATGTGACATATGGATTGATAATGATGTTGGGGATGAGGTTGAACCCCTAGGTCATGCTGAGACTTCTCTAGATAATCCTGTAATAGTTTGCCTTGAGGACATAACCGCCCCACCTCCAGTCTGCCTTGAGGACTTGGCCACCCAACCTCTTCCTGAAGAGATTATCCCTAGAATGAATAATCCTGTTTCACTAGATGAAACTGCAAACGAAGGCCCTGAAGCAAATGGCTTGGAAGATATTTCTAATTCTTTTCATGACCCTTCCCACCACCCCTCATTTCCTCCAGACCTATAACTAGACTAAAGTCCCAACAGGACCCTAAAGGTGAGGTACATAGTATCACACATGAGGAGGTATGTTATACTCCAAAAGAACTGTGTGAGTTTTCCAATATATATAGACAGAAATCAGGGGAATATGCATGGCAATGGATTTTAAGGGTGTGGGAAAATGGTGGGAGGAATATAAGGCTGCATCAGGCTGAATTTATTTATATGGGCCCACTAAGCAGAGATTCTGCATTTAATGTTATAGCTCGAGCAGTTAGAAAATGTATTAACAGTTTGTTTGGATGCTTGGTTGAAACATGGGTCAAAAGGTGGCCAACATTACCTAAGGTTGAAATGCCAGAACTGCCTTGGTATAATGTAGATGAGGGGATCCAGAGGTTTAGAGAGATTGGAATGTTAGAGTGGATTTATCATGCAAAGCCCGCTCTTACATACCAGGAATGTCCAGAGGATGTACCTTTTACCAGAACAGTGAGAAATAAATTTGTGAGACTAGCACCATCATCTCTAAAGAGCTCTGTGGTTACACTTCTTTGTAGGTCAGACATTACTGTAGGAACTGCTGTCACTGAGCTGGAATCCTTAAACACAATGGGGATGACAAGATCTCGAGTTGGCAGGAGCCAGGTGGCAGCATTTAATAGCCAAAGACAGGGTAGACATGGCTATTATACTAGACAGCAGATTCAAAGCAGGCATCAAAATTATATGACATGTAGATATTTGTGGCATTGGCTAATAAATCATGGGGTACCTAGAAATACAATAGAAGGGCAGTCTACTAAATTCTTGTTTGAGCTGTATAAACAAAAGAGTTCTAGGTCAAGTGAACAGATGACCTGTTCTGTAATTCAGAACAAATGAATTACAAAACACAGCCATTCATTACATTTCTCTAAGCAGTGATAGATCTGTGGATTGCACATGTTCAGCAAATATTTATTGAACATTGATAGCATGAAAGGCATGAGTCCATATGTGTTCTTGAAGAATGCAAAATTGAGTTGTAAATTTATCCTAAATTTAGAGAACTCACCAATGAAATTAGAAGAGAAAAACAATAGGTTACATTAATCATGAGAAAGAGAAAGAGTTTGAAAAGTAGGAGAAGTAATATAATGCTTTTTTCAATTACCATGATAGAGTCACTGTGCTGTCTCAGTATGTGACTATTATTATTGCCATAATAATATGGCATGATGTAAAAATAAAAATACTCTGGATCATAAAGATTATTGGTTTAATTCATATAAAAATAAGAACTTAAATTGTATGTAAAGAACTGAAGCTCACAAAATTTAATAGTTTGCTCAAGAACACAGACATAGTTTTCATTGAAACTTGGCACTTGCTGAATGAGTTCTTTGGCCTTTGCAATGCACTAACCTATGTAAATACTTAAGAAACATATCTAGCCTAATACCTGGGTTTGACATTGAAATACAGTGGGCTTTTACAACTGATGTAAGGTAACTGGCCAATAAGAAATTTCCATCCCTCATACTCAAACAGGTTTTCCCAGACTACCTCAGCACTAACATTGGCATGATGAGAGGAAATGACACATCAACCACAGATTTTATTTTCCCTGGACTATTTTCTCATATGAGATATATCAACTTCATTATCTCCATCATTTTCCCAAGCTATATAATTCCCCTCCCTGGAAACACCACCCAGATCCTTCTAATTTGGGTGAAATCCCAATCCTGCCCTAGCAATTACATGTTCCTAAACCATCTTTCTGGTATGGACTTAGTTCTCATCTCCAGCACCAACCTTAAGATTGTTACTGACTTCTGAGTGCAGAGGAGAAACATGTCATAGATTAGCTGTGGAATACAGATGCAATTGTGTGTAACCATGAAAGTTTCTGAATGTATCCTATTGACCTAATACCCTACGATCATTCTGTTGCCCTTTTCAACCCACTGTCAGTTCAGTTAATATGAATTCTAGAGTCTGTCTGCAGATGGCAATTCTATCCTGGGTGGTGGGGTCCCTAAAATCCTTGGCCAACACTGTGTATACCATGCATTTTCCATTCTGTGACTCTAGGGAGATTCACCATTTCTTCTGTGAAGTCCCAGCTATCTAGAGCCTATACTGTGAGAATATCTCTACATATGGATTGATTATTTTTGTTATAGGAATTGTGCTCCTCCTTATACTCTTTGTACTCATTCTAACCTCCCACAGCCTTATCTTCTTGCATGTCTTTCAAATGCATTCCCCTGAGGACAAACAAAGCCTTGGCCACATGCTCCTCCCATCTCCCAGCACTGAGCCTCTGTATGGGTTCAGGTGTCTTTCACTTTATGAGACCTCCAAAACTCTATTCAGCACAGGAAAACCAGGCTGTCTCCCTTTTCTACAACATTCTCACCCCCATTTTGAACCACATCATCTACAGCATGTGAGACAAGGAAGTGTTGAGGGCTCTGAGGAAAACACTGAGGATGAGTCTAAGTTTTTAAATACTAGCAGGGAGACTTTACAGTTGTAACAACACATTTTATCAAAGTCTTTCACAAATAGTTTTGGCAAAATAATGGAAAAATTTGATAAAATTTTATTTAAAACCCTGAAAATCACTGCCTCCAAAATTAGGAAGCAAAATGGCAGATGCAGGATACTGTTGCTTTAATAACATGCAAATGTGGGAATCACAAAAAGATTTTTCTAACAAATTGTCACAGTCAAAACACTAACTCCAAAGGATTTCCTCTCTTTTGAAATTCAACTATTTCATGACTTTTTTTTTGCATGGGCAGGAACCAGGAATCGAACCCAGGTCTCCAGCATGGCAGGTAAGAATTCTGCCACTGAGCCACCATCAACCACCCTTCATGACATTCTAATGTTACACAGTTTCCAAATTAATTAGTTAGATATATACTTGAGACAAAAAAATGTATTTTAAAATTCCACAACCACCAAGATTTAATAACTTTTAAATTCTGGCATGCATACTTCCAATCCAGTTTGTATTCTTAAATATAGGCATAAGTATAAATATGAACAAATAAAGATATACATATATATATATATATAGGATGTGTGTCTGTGTGTGTTGTAAGCGAATATCTACAGATTGAAGAGTTTGGAAAAGAGAAAAGACAAAAGTGTAAATAAGAACCATAGTTTTTATAATCTAGTTTTTCACTTACCAATATATTGTGACTATTGTGCCTAATAATCCAAAATATATCTAAAATATCCTGTTTACTATTTAATTCCATTAAAGTCCACCATTGTTTGTCATTTGATTTTCTTCTAAAATTTGTTCTTAAGGTAAGAAGTTGATTCAAATTGGTTGATGAACTAAATGCCTGTATATGCTCTTCTCCCCAAAAATTAATTCAGATATTATTAGAGTCATAGAACTTGTAACCATCATACAATAATAAAGATTATAGAAAGTGACCTATTAGCCAATGGAAGTATGACATTGGCCACTGATCAATCAGGTCTTATTGAGATGCAAATTAGAAATTTTGTGGAGGAGAAATGCATCAGGGAGGGCCCATTTTCTCTGCACAACCCTGGAAAAACTGAGGAATCTGAAGTCTTGCCAATGATTTATGGCAGGACTGAAATGGACTAAAAACAGAAAGATTATTGGTATATCTGCAGGAAGATAATGATTTTCTCATATCCCATCCATCTCTTGAAAAAAGAATGACTTGATCCAGAACCTTGGCCCTTTCTGTGAAGGTTAAGATGGTAGCTTGCTAAAAAGGAATGTCTATGTCCAGAGAAAGTGAACTCCGCTTTCCTATCTTTACTTCCTAAAAAGAGTCCGAACAAATCACTGTAGTCTTCTGTCCACATACACTTACCTGTAGGTTTCCTTCCTTTTTTTCATTCTTCACTATGAAGAGCTAACTAAGGACCACCAGCAATTGACCTACATTGTGACATGAAATAGACTCAGACGAACAAAGAGAAAAAAAAATGAGAAAAAATAAATTCATTAAATCAAAAAATACTTGAAATTAAAATATACTTCCATTTAATGTTAATGCGGATAGAAATATATTGAATTTACCCCAAACAAAGCACAGGTAGCCATCAAGAAGGGGTGGGCAGAGAACAAGAAAGCATTCCTCAAATGAAAATTAAGACAGTAGGGGACGGGAGTAAGTGCCTCCTGCAGCCTGGGAGTTGCGCTGGGCGGGCCGCGGGCACTGAGTCGGGGGTACACGAGCCCAAGTTGACTAGGAACACGGAGGTGGGTGACCCTGGCTGCTGACAGTCCCGCAGGAGTCCAGCCAGGACCGTGAGAAGTGACGCAGGCGGCATCCGTGCACTGGAGGAAGGAGCAACAGCGGCTGAGTTATTTTGTCTCAGAATTATCAGAAGTTAATGAAGACATGCTATTCGAAGCCTTAGTTACCAGGAAGACTGTGACAGTGGGAGGAAAGCTTATTTACCATACAAGCTGCCAGAGACTGTGACGGTGAGAAACTCCATGGCTAAGTCTCTGTACAGTGCCCCGTTTCACTGGATAGTTTTTCAAATTACTCATACACTTACGTTTTTTAGCCATGCACTTTTGAACAGAAAAGACTTGGAACTAAATACCAAGAATTTTTCCATTGGCGTGCCTGATATTTTCTTGGTTTGAAGATTATGAAAATTACAACTTTAAACAGTTCTGTATTAATTTTCCTAATGAATGTTTATGAACTACTTTAATCAGCATATCATTAAATTGAAGCAAGTGAATACCTAAATGTATACATGCTTGCCTTCTTCACCCACACCCACACCCCCCCACACACACACACTCACACACACACATATTTTAAAGTCCTAGTCACGATGAGAGTTTTAAATCTTGTGCTTCAATACAGACATTGTGATCTTCATATCAGTGTAAGCAAGTGACAAACCAGAATGTAAATTTTCAGCCATGTCTTATAGGGTTTTCATTTTTTCATATTCAACAAATATATTGGGTAAGGTGCTTATTTGAAAGAAAAGATGTGTGGGCTTGTTTTGCATTTTTCTTGTTATAGTTGTTATTTTTGTTCCTATTATGGGTAATGCTAAGTATGTTTGTTTGGTTTGGTTTCCTAGTTCTAGGACAGTTTAGAAGAGCTTATTAACAGAATCTTGACTCAGTAGAAAGTGTGCAGCAGGGAAGTGTGGAAAGATCAATATGGGCAACTAGATATTTCTTTTTAGCAGACTAAGATTGACTGATATATAGAAAGAGAAAGACTTCATTTTCCTTGAAAATTTTTCTTAAGGTTAAGGCACAGTCACACAAAATGTAGGCCCTTTCTCTAAACCAATTTTGAAACCAAAAAAGGTTGTCATTGTAGGTGAGAGTTTCAGTTTTATGTAAAGATATAGGCAGAAGCAGGGCTCACTGTCAACTCAAGAGCAGTGGTAAAGAAAATGAACAGAGAGATCATAACAGGCTGAAAAGTAAACAAAATTGTTAAAAATAAAATATATCTTTCTTATCATTGGGGCTTGTTGCCCTCTCTCCTAACATAAGCACATGTGTTATGCTTAAAGGGTTATGGGGGCTGGTTGACAGTAGAACTGACAGCATTAGTCCTTACCATCTTGATAAATGCTTACAATCTTTAACTCATAATCTTTTAGTTAGACTCTTTATTATTGTAAATATAGTAATATTTAATACATTATTAACTAACATTTATATAGTGCTTTCTGTATTTTGATCAGGTCATATTATTAATTCAGTTTTGTAGATGATACTTCAGTACTGAAACCTTTTGTCTCTGGCTCCATAATTCTTACTCTAAAACAAAACTTGAATAGGTTTTTTATTCAGGTCTCTTTACTGAGTCTGTAGCTCATTAGCAAGATCATATTAAATTAATACTTATGTCATGGTGCAAGTGGGTATGTTTGTTGCAAGGGTGAGGGTTATGAATTTTTTATTTGTATTCAGTATTTTACAAAGCCAATAATCAATTGCTTTGTGGACCATTAAACAGAAGATTGGTTAAAGTGCTTTTGAAGAAGGGCATTCTCTTATCATGAACTGAGATAATTCTTACATTTTTTAGAAGTCTACATTAGACATTTAACTGCCACAGAAAATTCCAGGCAAACATGTATTCTACGAAAGTAACCATGTAGTTCAAGGGAAATTTATTCAGAACTACTTAGATGGGTATTTCTCATTTATGTGCTACCCCAAATATCATAATTTTGGTCAAGTTAATGGAATTATGGATCAGAAAAATTGAGTCTAAGTTGTATCATTTATTGTTTTGCTTTCAAGTCTCAGTATCACCTTTTGTAATTTCTGATGTATTGGGCATTTTTTTTTAATTCATGAAACAGAAATTTATAGAAAGCTTATGTTGAGGATTGAATCATGTCCTCCAAAAATGGCATGTTCCGGTCCCAAACCCTGGCACATGGGTGTGAACCCATTTTAAACAGGACCTATGAAGATGTGACCAATTAAGGTGTGCCCAAACTGAATGGATGTGGACCTTAATTCAATATGGCCAGAGTCCTCATAAGCAATGAAAATTAATCATGGAATGAGAAGCCATGGGAAGAGTACAGAAGTTGGAAGTCAGTGGAACCCTAAAGAAAGCTGAGAAGATGCCACTCTATGCATTGCCATGGACAGAAATGTCAAAGACAAAGAATTGCTGGCAGCCAGCTCCAAAATGCCACAATCTTCAGGGAGAAAATATGACCTTATTGATGTCTTGATTTTGGATTTCTAGTCTCAAAACTGTGATCCAATAAATACTCATTGTTTAAGCCAAAAGAAATTAAGATTGTGAACATATTAAATAGTAATGTTTGGAAGGTAACATCAAAGAAATCTTGCAGAGTGTATACTGACACCACCAGCAAAAACAAAGAGCATGTTTTAGTTTCCTAGGCTGCTTTGCTTAAAGCACGTACCATGAAATGGGTTGGCTTAAACAATAGAAATTTATTGGCTTATGGTTTCAGGTCAGGAAAACATCCAAAACAAGGCATCATCAAGGTAAGACTTCCTTTCTGAAGACCAGCTGCAAGTGATTCCTGCTTCTCTTGCACATGGTAAGACACATGGCATCATCTTCTAGTCTCTCCATCTTCTTCTAGGTCTTATTACTTTCAGCTACTTGTTTCCAGTATTTTCTGTGCCTATTGGTCCAAACTGGAAGTGGTTCCATTCATGGTGACCTCACAAAAACTTGTAGTTTCTCATGTAGTACACAGGGTCCAAGCCCTATGTTGGGGGTTGAATCATGAAAGACAGACTTTTCATAGATCTTTCCTGGATAACTGCACTTCCAATCCTGACTTGTACTGAAATGGCTGACTGGATCCATGTTTTGCTAAACCCTCTCATGGAACAATATTTTCTGGGGTCTCAGTTTTCAGAAACTCAAACTTTTCCAAACCACCAGTTTCATTGTTCCCAGGAGTTCATTTGTCAGCTTATCCATTTCTTTTTGCAGTTTTCTATAAGCTTCAAGGAGAAACCAGGCTGCACTTTCCATACTTATCCTGGAAATATCCTTAGATAAATATCTGAGCCCATCATTTTCAAATTCTGCCTTCCACCAAAAAAGGCAGATTTCAACAAGTTCTGTGCTTCCTATAAAGAATGACCCCTTTTCTTCCAGTTTCCAATAACACATGCATTATTTCTATCTAAGAGTTCATCAGAAGCATCTTTAGCATACATATTTCTACCAACAGTCTCTTCAAAGCAATTCAGGCCTTTTCTATCAAGAATATTGCAATTCCATCCTCTACACATTACCCAATTCCAAAGCTGTTTCTGCATTATTGTTATTTGCAGTATCAGCACCTCACTCTCTTGGGTATCAAATTCCATTTTAGTTTCCTAGGCTGCTTAAAGTAGATGCTATTAAGTGGGTTGGCTTAAACAATGAGAATTTATTAGCTTACAGTTTAAAACCAGGAACATTTCCAAATAATGTTATCATGAAAGAGATGCTTTATTCCTGAAAACTGACTGCTGGCAATCCTTAGCTCCTCTGCAACATGGCAAGACACATGGTGACATCTGCTAATTTCTCCATTTTCTTCTGAATTTTGTTACTTTCAACTTCTTGCTTCTGTGTCTCCTCTCCCCCATATTCACTCCATATATAAAGGCCTCTTATAAAAGGATTAAGACCCATCCTGACTGAAGTGGGTCTCATCTAACTGAAGTAGACTTATAAAAAGGTATGACTTGCATTTTGTTCACACCCACAGGAATGGATTAGAATTAAGAACACGTTTTTTATCACCCAGGTTGAACACAGCTTTAAAACACCACAGACAGGGCGGCTGCCATGGCTCAGCAGGCAGAGCTCCGACCTGCCGTGCTGGAGGTCTGGAGTTCGATCCCTGGTGCCTCCTGCCCATATGCAAAATTTAAAAAAACAAACAAAAAAACACCACAGACATTCAGAAGACAAAGGTAAGCATCACAGAAAAATCAACCCAAGAAGGCAAAAACTGAAAAATAGAATATTTCAGAAATAATAATGAAGAAAAGGCATAGTAAAAATTTTCTTTTCTTCATATATAATGCATATGAATTTACCAAACCATAGCTTCAACCTCTATATTGTATGAGTTAACTACTTATGGAGTACAATGGATGAGAAAAATGAATATATCAGCTACATCACTGAAATTTAAAAAGTCTAAAGTAGTGAAATCATGTTAAATATTTCTGAAGTGAATAATGTCACTTAAATGGCTAGCAACATTTCAGCAATAATGGATGTTCTAATAACATGACGTGATAGCATTAAGTGAAATGGGCTTAGACAAATAAACCAATTCACAGCCCATATATGATTCATGGGCAATGTAGAGTAATAAAATTAAGATGTGGTAGGACTTCTGGCATGTTTGTTTCCAGGAATTGTGCCCCAGAAAAATGAAAGTAAATAATGAGGAAACAGGAACTCAGAAGCAGCAGATTTAGATTGGTGGAGCTGGAAATAGATGTAAGAACATCTTGGCCATTAAAGCCTGCCTGGAGTGCCAACAGTTTTTATTGGAATATGAGAAAGGCAATGTTTCTAGAGGAATGGAGTATTATTGAAGAGCTATTATGATTGAGACATTTTTTAATGTGGCTATGATGAAAATACTTGATTATAGGTAAATCAAAGGCACTCAGAACTCTGGAAAAGGAGAAAGAAAAAAAAAGAAGACTTACCAAAGAAAATGAATTCCTAGTATTTGTTTCTGCAATAAAAAATACTGAAGTTATCAAAATGATAATTTTAACAATATAATTAATATTAGAATAATATGTGGAAAAGAAGAGTGGACAAAGAATGTTAATCAACATCTACTGTTATATTATATTAGTAGACTATATGTAAAATAATAAGGAAAATGGCAGTATAAGATATTTAGAGAAATAGGAAAAGCAATTAAAAGTAATAGGTCAGTGTTGAGGGTGGTGTACTCAAGTGGAATTAGGGATGGAAGGCACTTTATTTGAACTATCTCAGCCACTGATACCTTATTTGTAACAACTCTTTTCCCCCTTTTGGTCAAGAAGGCATTGTCCATCTCATGGTGCCATGACCAGGCTCCTCCCTGGGATCCATATCCCATGTTGTCAGGGAGACTTTCACACCTTGATGTCATGTTGTATATAGGAAGGAGGGTTATGATTTCAATTGCAGATTTGGACTTAGAGAAGTAGAGACCACAGTTGAGCAACAGAAGAGTTCCTCTGGAAGTAACCTTTAGGCATAACTCAAGGTAGGCTAAGCTTCTCTGCTACATAAATAAGCTTCACAACAGCAAGCCTCAAGATCAAGGGCTTGAACTATTGGCTTGGGAATCCCTAATGTTGGAGAGAGTATTATGAGTTTCCTTGGTGGTAAAGTTTAATAGTTCCATACTTTGTCTCTTGTCCCTTAAAGGACTTTACCAATACTTTTTAATTATCTGCTCAACATACTCTGGGATGTATTCCAGCATTATGTTAAGCTGTACAGAATTACAAGCCCTCCTTCCTGTTCTGAGCTCCCTGTGTTTGGAGGGAACAGGACAGGGGTAAGCATGTGTGCTGGGCAGAGAGTGATGTGTGGCATAGATACCCCCATGGGGCATGGGGAAGGGAGTCACAGGGGTTGGTGGTAGGCATGGGTGTGGCACCTTCAAGGAAAGTTGCTTCATTTGCTTCATAAACCCCACCTCCTTGTCATGCACTCCTGAGTGCTTCTGGGCTTGATATGTTCATGGGCACTTTATGCTCTTTGCTCTACCTGGAGGTTTTTCAGTTCTGTGCATCTTAATTCCTCAGTTTTTTCAACTAGGTCCTCCTTATATGGTGTAGAAGACTCTCTCAGCTCACTTGTACCCTGGAATTACTGTCCCTGTCTCTTTTCTCTCTGTCACTTCTTTAGCTGTTCCTTGGAGCACAGGTGAACTTGACTTATCATATTCCACCATGTTCCCAGAAATCTCTGTATTCATTTATTTTTTAATTAAAAAAATTTTTTTGTGTGCTGTCTGGTGGGGTCATAGTTCATTATTTTTCCATGTGAGTATCCTATTATTGCAGTACCATTTGTTGAATATTTTATTTCTTTCTTTTTGTTTTGCTTGTTTGCTTGATTTTCAGAAATGCATGGACTGGGAATCAAACTTGGGTCTCCCATATGGCAGGTGAGAATTCTACCACTGAACTATGCTTGAACCCCTGTATTAATTAATTTATTTATTATTTATTACCTTTTTGGTTTTTGCATGGACAGACACCAGGAAATGAACCTGGGTCTCTTGCATGACAGGCAAGAACTTTGACACTTTGCTGCCATTGCCTGCCCTGTATTAGTTTATTTTTAACTACCTCTTTGAGGTGTAATTTACTTACGGTAAAAATCAACATTTTAAATGAACAATTCAAAATAATTCAATGGCTTTTAGTAAATTTTCTGAGGTAAGTAGCATTCAGCAAAATCCAGTTTTAGGGCTTTCCTACCACTGCATAAGATCCCTCTCATGCCAGTTACAAGTGTCCTCATTCCCAACTTCTAGCTTCATGCTTCCTCTAATCTCCAGTCTGTAGGTACAGATTTCCCTTTTCTGGATACTTCGCATCAGTCTATTAACTGATTATTTCATCATGTTCATGTACTATTTTTATAAATTAACTTTTGAAAGTTTGCTGCAACTTTCATGTATAGACATACTTGACTCTATTTGTAATTATCTAAGACTGAAATCAAAACATCAATTTTATTTATATTGAAATTTTTGTTTAGTGAGATATGTTATCATTTGAGGTCTAATTAATAGTTACCTAAAATGAAAAATATTCATTAAATATTTCAAAGTGACCAAAAAAAAGTCCTCAGAACATCTCTACACATTTGGTAGGTGATAGATAATTATCTAAAATTTAAAAATTTACATTATTTGAATTGTTGGAGTATTTTATGTATCTTCTCTAAAATTGGAATTTTTTTCTTTTGTAATATTATGCTCTTAATTATGCATATTTTGATATATTCATTTTTTCATTTTGATAAATTGAAAATTTTCATATTATAGCTTTCCATTTAATTTTTTGATTGTATGTGTGACTTCTCTAATCATTTTTCTTATGTTTTCTTAATGTGCAATCTTTTCCTTTATGGATTAAGATTTTATCTATATAATTTGGGGGTAGTCACCCCTCTGAATATTTTATTTTAATTCTTTAATGTCATTATTTTGTATTTTTAAATAGTGTTTGTTATGTGATAGAAATATGATACTATAAAAATTATTGGTCAGTTATCTCAAAACCAGTTACAGGATAATATATCATTCCTTCTCTGGATTAAAATGTCATCCTCAAGAACTGTCTTGGTTTGAGGGATGACTACTATACTGATACATCTAGTGCTTCACTCTATGTTACTCTATATTGATTACTGCAGATTTTAATATATATTAACATCTAGCTGTGATTGATGTTCCATTCAAATTAATTTATTTTTCAATTTCCATTTATCTTTAATTTCAAATAAAATTTTTAGGTTTTTGTGATTTACAAAGTGATTTATATGGGATTTTGATTAGAATTTTGTTGAGTTTAGAGATTAAACTTTGATTAAATCATAGGTAAGATATTTGTCTACTTTTTTAGGATCTTAGCTTTTCCATTTCTGTTTTATTTCTCTCACTAAATGCAAAGAGATTTTTTGTTCATTTGTGTGTTTACATGGGCAGGCACTGGGAATCAAACCTGAGTCTCTGGCATGGCAGGCAAGAACTCAGCCTGCTGAGCCACCATGACCCACCCGGTTTTTTAATTATCCAGCAAGCACTTTAACTTCATCCATCTACAGTTGATGTTTACATGGAAGAAATAATAATTGTTATTTTGAAAAATCAATAAGATTTATTCACAAAATTTTCTTAGATTGCAGCCATTTTATATTTCCCTTTTGTTGAATTCTTCCAAAAATTGCTCCACTATTATTTTCTGCCACAAAAGTTTTAAATGTAAACATATTTTCTTAGAATATAAATTGATTTATCAATTTTTGTAATATTGCCATTAATTTTTTGCAAAGCATGTTTTGATAGAGTTGAATTAATACACATCAATATTTGCATTTCCTTTCTTCATTATATTGTTTATATTTACAGTTTTCCTCTTTTGTAATTTAACTTGTGAAAAATTTGTAAATATTCCCTGATTTTCTCTAAGCTAAAATTATTTTCTTTTCCTTCATTACTTAATAATATTTTCTAAAAACTTGAAATACATCTTAATCATTTAATTTTATTCCTCCTTGTACATGTACCTTCGCTAAATTTTTAGATATGTAGGGTAATATAATTCATTATTTTATAAAGAGAATATATTCCCTCTATATGTAAGTATGTTTCTATTTCCAAAGTTATTTTGACTATTTCTTCTTTTTCTGTTCCATTTCTATTTTGTTATCATATGACCCTGTTATATAATTTGGACAATTGATACATTTGGAATTTATTGAATTTTTATGACTGTGTTATTTAGGATCCTTTCACCTAAAGCAGCAGAAAGCCAACTAAATTTAGCTTACCTATAGGATGTTTATTAATACATGAAAACAAAATTCCCAGGGAGGCAGGATTCAGATTAATTCAGTTCAGTATGACACTATGTCTCTGTAAGTCCCTTGGCTCTGCTTTCTTCCTTGGGCCAATCTCTTCTGAATCTGATGAGAAGATGGTTTTCCAAATCATTCCTGGCTTCCATCCATTTTTATTCCCACTCCCCGTGATCTTTTACCCATACAGTGACAAGGGAAGTTTTTAAAATGTGTTTAAAAAATTTTTTTAATGTAACACCTAAGGATATTATAATAACCAAAGGACTTGTCTGAACTCAGCTCCTGCCCCTCTCTTCTCATTCCTTTGGCACAAGCCACACTGGATCCTTGGAGTTCCCAAGAATAGCAAGCAAGTTCCCCATCTAGGGACTTTGTACAAATGTTCCCCTATGTTCTTCCTCTGTGGTGGCCACATGGGGCATCCATCAGCATTCTTCAGTTTCACATATCATATGGGATTCCTAGGAAGTGCCATAGAAAATATCTTAATAAGCTTCTATTCTTTAATTGATTGTATTATTGTCCATTAACATATCATGTACTTATTTGTAAATTTTTATTTGTTTTCCTGCAGTAGAATTTAAGTTTCTGTGATTACACACATTATTTGTGCACTTCTGTATTCATATAACCAAGAATAGTGAATAGTATTTAAAAGACAATGAACATTTCTATCACATGAACATTCTTATTGAATAAATGATGGTAATATTTTTGGCTCATATCTCACACATGCACACACACACACGTTCACAAATATATGGAGTGTGTGTGTGTGTGTGTGTGGGCAGTCCATTGAAGGACCACTAGCAAAGTTATCCTTGTTCACATTCATTTCAACTTGCTCATTTGGTCATTTTGAAGCCTATTTTTGGCAAGGAAGGATGGAATTCCCTAAGGTAAATTAGTGCTGATTTGGTGATTGTAGTTTCAGATATTTTCCCCTGAGACTGAGGGAGGGCAAAACCCTGACCAAACTAAAATTATTTTAGGAAGGAAGAAGGGAAAAATAAATGTTGTGCAAGAAACAATATCATTACTAAAATCAGTCTCTTTGAGTATCACATAGTTTAAACAAGATGGAGAATATTTAATAAGGAATATTTGACCATGTATCTTTTCTATTTGATTTTTGTAAATGCATGTCTAATTTCTGAGAATGAGAAAATAGAGTCATTTTCATTGCTCTGTAACAACACTAGCCTTTTCTAGTAACAATGCCAAATTTAGTAAAGTGTGTTCTGGATCATAGCATAGGAAACATGACCTGTGAGATCTGAATACATTACATTAGAAAGTTCTCCACAAAAGCCTTTTTTCATATGGTTCATGGTGTACTATGGGAAAAGCACATTAGGGATCTGAGGAAAATATTTTACAAATCAGAGTGTAATTTAATGTAGAGTATTTTCTCTGTTTTTGGTTCATTATGTCTATGGTGCAGGAGATATCATTTATTCAATAACTTCCTCAGAGGTCATGTGACAGAGACCATCTGGTTATGTTTCCTATGATTTTGGTTTTGTTTATTTTATGCTAATGTTTCATTTTGATATTTTTCCAGTTTCACAGAAAAGTTAGAAGCATAGAACAAGTAACTAAATGTTTAACTTTGCTTTATGTATTTAAATACACATATATTTTTCTGAACCATCCAATAGCTTATCAGAGACATTGTGCTTTTTCCCTCATTAAATAATTAAATAATAATATACTTCCTAAGATCAAGGCCATTATTTTATGATTCCAAGTAAAATTTTTTTTGGTGCATGGTCTGGGAATTTCAGCCAGGTCTCCCACATGGAAGGTGAGCATTCTACCACTAAATCTCCCGTGCACCCCCCAAGTACAGTTTTGGAATCAGGAAAGTTGACATTGATACAATGTTTATATCTGTCCTGACTCTATATTCAAACTATATCAAATGTCCTGATGTTGTCCTCTATATCTATTTTTTTCATGTTCAGGGATAAAATTCAGGATCTTTCATGATTTTAGTGTTCATGTATTTTCAGTCTCACTTAAATGTCAGAGATTTTTATTCTTTATTTGCTTTCCTTGGCCTTGGATTTTGTTGGATCATAGAGAGTAGTTATTTCATTTCATAGAATGTTCTGTAATATATATTCATCTGAACTTTTCCTAATGATTATATTCAAGTTGGGCATTTTGGAAGGAATGTTACAGAATTAATGTATCTCTTACTGCATCATACTAGGAGGCACATAATGTTGAAATGTTCTAATTTCAGTGTTACTAATTATGATCACCTAGTTTACATGATATTCATCAGGGCTATCCACTGTAAAGTTACTGTTTCCCCTGTGTAATTCATAATTAATTTATAGGGAGCTATTCTGAGATGATATAAATACCTTGTTCTATATCATATTTCTATATTACATCTATATTTATTACTTGAAATTGTTTGGTGAAGAGTTTCATCCTTTCTGCATTGTATTAATATAATACTTTATTTATGTCAGTAAGCAATATAATCACTGCTATTATTATTATTATTCCTACAACTAGTAATTTGGTCTTACACATGACAAACAGGAGCCCTTTAAATCTGTTTCTTAAATCTTTTAAGTAATGACCTCATCACCCTTTGAAAACTTGATTTCTGGAACAATAGGATGTTGCAGACATGTGTTATACTTTACCTCCCTGTTTTAGTTTGCTGAAGCTGATGAAATGCAATATACTAGAAATGGACTGGCTTTTAACAATGGGGTTTTATTAGCTACAATTTGTAATTGCAAGGCCATGAAACTGTCCAAATTAATTCACTGACAGGAGGATACATTCTCTGAAGAAGGGCTGCTGGCATTTAGGACACTTCTGTCAAATGGAATAGTACATGGCTGGCATTTGCTTGTCCTTATTTCATGGGATTTCTAGCTTTCATTTTCTGGCTTCAGTGGCTTTCTTAGCTTCTCCATGGGCTTTTTCTCTATATGCTCTCTTGGCTTTTTCTGTCCTTTACCCTCTCATAAAGGGTGCCAGTAAAATGATTAGGACCCATCTTGGATGGGCCAGTTCACATCTCAATTGAAATAATCTAACCAAAAGATTCCACCCACAATATGTCTGCACCCACAGGAATGAATTTAAAGAACCTGGCCTTTTCTGGAAGACATAAGAACTCCAAACCACCATACTCTCTTGACGCTGGAATCAGCCTATTCTCAAAAGAGGCCTGGTTCATTTTAGTGGAGAATGAAATTTTGAAATCAAGATCTGGGCCTTATTTTGCTCATTTCTACAACTGAGTCAATGGTTCTAGGACTTTTCAGGGTTTAGATATAAATATATCTCTGTCTTTATCATATGTATCTCTATCACTACCTCTATATTATTTATAAACATATACCCAAATACCTATATCTATTACATATTTTCTATAAGTGTAATATATATGTTAAAAATAAAAAGTTCATACTCATATACACAATTCCAATCCAATAAACCACAGGGTACATACTATACTTATTCTATTTCATATTTGCTACTGCCTTTTCCAATTATGAGAAATCCAGATCTCATTAGCCTTAATATTTTTATTCAAACCAAAAATTCACAAAAAATATTTTCAAATTGTTAAGCTATAATCATGTGGAAAGCTGACCTACAAAAAAAATTATTATTATATACAATTCCTTATGATTTAAAATTTATGTACATTGTATATTATTTACTTAATGCTGGCTAACAAATTAGGCCAATAATTAACAGCTTAAACAAGAAACAATCATTTATCACCTCTCACGGTTTCTATGGTTCAGGAATTCCAGGTTTAATTGGGCTGTTGGCTCCACGTCTCCTATGAGGTCACAGGTAGATGTTTTCCTGCCTGCAGTCATTTGAAGGTTTAATGAGCCTCTGAGGAGGCTCATCCACATGACTATTTGTAGGAGGCCTCAATTTATCTCCACAAAACTAACTGAGTGTCCTGATAACATGTCAGCTGACTTCCCCAAGAACAAGTGATCCAAGAGAACAAGGTGGAGGCCACAAAGCCTTTTAGGAACTAGTCTTGAAAGTTACATTCCATGATTTCCACTGTATTCTTTTATTCCACAAACTAGCCAGTATTCAGTGAGATGGTGATCAGGAAACAAGAATCTTTGGAGATTGGCTATTCCATAGAAAAACATACAAATCTTATATGTGTAATCAGATGCCTTCTGTCCCATGCATATATCCATGAAGCCCACATCCCAATCAAAATAGATGATTTTTCAATCACTCCATAAAATTCAATTCTGTCACTTCTCAGTCTCACTTCCAAAACAAGCACTTTTCTAATTTTTTTGCACTATAGATTAGTATTGGTTTTGAAGAACTTCACACATGGAATCATACAGTTGTATTATTATGACATGGGTTGTATCTCAGATGCACAGCTCATAGCCATGTGATTTAGGGGGCATGTATGTAAAAATATGTGAGCTGCAAGAATGTATCTTTGGACAAGTATCAAACTGATAGGATTTGATTTTAGTCAATCCAATATTCATCAATATGATATTACATGTTAAAGGCACTGATTTTGATTTGAAAACTTTAAGTCCCTTAGAAATAGCTTAATGGTTAGTGTATTTCTACCTTCAAAGCAATTATCATAGAGAAAAATAGCTTTAAGTGCCTCTTTGCTCACGATATTTTCAGAAGGCCTCTAATGGAAGGCACCATATAGTCAGTGTATATTCAGATATATCCTATACTGTTATGATCAAATCACAATTTGTTTTTTACAGTGCTCAACATAAACTATATTTGACTCATGTATCTTCACAAGAACTGATACTAATTTTTTCAAGGATAAGGTGGAATCTGAGAAAGGTGTTTATATTGATCAAACACATAATGAGTGTAAATAAAAATAATCTGGTTTAGTGTCAAGATCTTGATTTTGAGACATCTATATGTTGAACACAATGATACCGTCTGGAGAAAAAATGAATAAAACACATTCTCCTTCCTCAAAGAAAGAAAATTCAATCCTGTACTATACCTGCTGTATCTTTAGAAGATACAGAATCACTGATACATGGTAGCTGCTCAATAAGTGCATATTAAATTAATGAGCATGTCCCTATATCCTTTAAATCTTTCTGATAAATAACTGCATATACTTTTAGGTTTAGTTTGGTGTAAATGGCAAAAAATGAATACATGGACATAAAACAATGTTTTAGGAAAATAAAGCAATTATTTTAAGAGTAAGTCCAATTATTTTGACTGTATGCTATTAAAAAGTTCCCTGTATGTGTATGCACTTGGGTATATGTTTAAAAAAAAACTACTTAATAAGTTATTCCCAGCCATCAGCACAGGCTAATACATTTAGTGAATAACAGTAAAATAATAAAAAATGAAAACAACACAGACATGACAGATTGAATTGAATATTTTGAAAGAATATCTATAATGGGTAGTGATATTTAGAAATTTTCCAAATAATTAGTCCAATTTGCAAATTTCTGCAACTGATGTCAAATATCATCTTCATATGTTACTATACAGTATTCCAGTATCTATATACTTCATTTCCAACTTAAAAAAGAAAAGTTTCCACATAAAGACATTTGCCTTCTTGATATCCATTTTTTACTTGATTTCACCTAATTGAGAGTATTGGCCAATTTGACAGGTGATTATTGTTTTTTGTTTGCAAAAGCTGCCAGAATGCAAAATACCAGAAACAGAGTGGCTTTTGAAAGGGAGATTTATTAAGTTGCAAGTTTATATTCCTAAGGCCATGAAAATGTTCAAATTAAGGCAAGGCTATAAAAATGTGCAAAGTAAGGCATCTGAGGAAGATAACTTGGTTCAAGAAGGCTGATGATGTTCAGGGTTTCTCTCTCAGCTGAAAACACACATGGTGATGTCTGATAGATTTCTCTACAGGCTTCATCAACAGCCTCTCTGGGGTGTTTTCTTTATGCATCACCAAAGGTCTCTGGCTGTGTGAGCTCTGTTGTTCTAAGATTTTTTCCAAAATGGTTTCCTCATAATAGGCTCCAGTAAGTAACCCCACCCTGAATGGGTAAAGACACATCTCCTCAGAAACCATGCAATCAAATGCTACCACCCACAATTGAGTGGGTCACTTCTCCTTGGAAACAATAAAATGATCCCACCCAGCAATATTGAATGACAATTAAAGGACATGGGTTTTCTGGTGTAAATAGTAACTTCAAACCAGCACAGTTATATTGTATATTTGCTATCAATTTTGCAGAGAATGGCAGGTAAAGAGTGTGGCACTTAATACAATGATAGATACCTATTCTTAGTTTGGTTTTGTTCACCTTTAATTACTGACCTCACTTCTTTTGTGAATAAGACATGTAAATTATTTTCACAGAGATGTCACCCTCAAGATACTGGACATGGAAAGGCTCATTCAGCTGATAGATAATAAAACTAAACAAAAATATATACAAGTCTCACAGGAATACATACATAAGGCCAGCTGCAGTTTCTATATTACTACTCCTGCAGAAATAATTTTTCTGAAGTAATCCTTGTCCACATTGAAAAGTGAGTGGCAGCAAAGCCAAGGGCTGTGCATATCCAGCCTTGCTTGGAAGAAAATAACTGAATTAGTGAGCTATTGGGGATTGGGTAATATCCCCCACAAAACATGTTCCAGTCCTAATACCCAAAACCTGTGTGTGTGAACTCATTTGTAAGGAGAATTTTTAAAGATCCTATTAAAATGAGGTCAAATTGAATCATGGTAGGACTTATTCAATATTAGTGGAGTCCTTCAAAAGCAAAATCATTGTACCTACAAGTGGAAGCCTTAGGGTAGACAGAGAGAGGCTGATAACCTATGTTAGAGACAGGGACATAGAGCCATTAATTCACTGCCAGAATATTAACAGACTTCAGGGAAAACATGCCTTCTGATATCTAGATTCTGGATACCTATCCTAAAAAATATAAGAGACAGTAAATTTATATTATACCAACCTGTACTATGGTATTTGTCATAGCAGCCCTGGCAAACTAAGACTGATGAAAGTATGGAATTCCTTAAGAAGCATTTTTTCCTGGGGACATGGTGTGTGCAGGCTGGATCCACTCAGGGTGAAAACTGTGTAGTCTGTCATTATCTTCTTGTTAATGCTCACCAAGGAATGTTGTTTCTGGACCCAAAAATTTAAGTGTGAATTAAAAATCTCCAAGTATATTTGTTCTTTTCTTATGAGATAGCTACATGTCTCTTATATTTACCTCTATTATCTGACAAATATGCAGCAACAACCCTTATGAGTGGAATATTTCTTTCTCTGCAGGTGTTTTCTCCAAAATTTAGAGTTATAAAGGCCTCTTAGAGTAAATTTCTGACTTGCTTTAACTTGCTACTGTCCAGTGATTCCTCCAAAATGATGTCAGTCACCTATTCTTTCCCCACTTACCTTTAGCTTTTCTAGCATACAGTGGTAGAGCACAGATCATCACACTCATTACCATAAGAGCTATGAACACAGCCAAGACCACAAGCTAGTCAGAATGCCTGAGGAATAAGACATCTGAAAAACAGGGATTATTTCACTTGATAGCCAACTTGACCCGAGGTGACTTGCCGCTAGGGATTAATCTTCAGATTTTAATCCTTGAGATATTATTAGGAAGGGCAGAAATTCTAAGTCTCAACTGGCCAATTCTAAGGAATATTAGTTCAGGTATCATGAAGAAGTTCCTGCTTCCCTGCTTCTTACCAATATGAGGAGATGCTGGAAATCAAATTTCAAAAAAATCATGAAAATTTTAAACATGTTGAAAGTAATTAAAAAAATAATTCTGAGGACCCACTGACTTTACAATTTTGATAACTGCATGGTATGTGAATATATACTATATCAATTAAATTGCATCAAAATTATTACAAAATAAAATAATGTAGCACACCCAGGTACCCACCATCCAGATTTCACAAATGTTAATTTATTCTATTTGTGGCATATTATTCTTTCACCATAAATTAAATGTTGTAAATGCAGTAAAGCTTCTACTTTCGAGTTCTCTTCTTCCTGCCTTGCTGTCCCCAAGTAGAAACTGTCATTTAGTTTTTCTATTCATTTAGTTTTTACATACACATATGTAATCCTAATAATATGTAGATGAATGAGAGGGAGAGGAGTAATCTTTAAAATATTATGTAGAAATATGAAAGTTTTAGATTATAAACCTGACCATCTCATAGTCCAGGTCCCAGAGACAAGTTGTAGCTTTCCACAAGTATTTTTCTGAAATGTACAATGGCCATTAACAATCTAATAATAATAATGGCATGGTGTCAGTATTCTTCTATTTAATAATGTTGGTTAAATGAGGCTTTAAAGGCACCCTTATTCAAGGATTAACATCGTAAATAAGATACTTGCAAATTAATAAATTAACTTTGTAATAATTTTTAAAAATATAAACATGATGAATTCTTTCTTTTTCTAGTTCATCTCCAACATTGATTTTCTCAAGTGCTTTCTTCCTGTATTTTATTGACTTTTGTCTTTCTCAGCCCAAACGGATTGCTACCTTTTCAATGTTCCTCACTCCCTTTTTTGCTATGTAAGTATAAGTAGAAATATTGGTTATAATTTTTTTCTAAGTTTGTTATTTTGAAACTTCTATCCTCTGATATCTGCTTTTCAGTTTCATACTTCAAACCACAAGTTATCTCTTATTTTCTTAAGAAGTGTGGCTTCCAAAATTTAAACACATGAGGAATGACGTTTTACTTGTTGATTAAATTTCATGCAAACATTCCTTCAGTTATCTGTTATACAAAACTATATTGTAGATTAAGCATTTTTCTTTGTGAAGGTGACATAAAAGCTCTCACAGAGACTGGTTATGACTTAAGAATATAATGAAAATTACAATACATTAAATGTAATATTCACTGTGTTCAGAGTGCCTTCCTGGTTACAGAATCTTGAAGAATGATTGGGAAATTCTTATTTACAGCAAAATGTAGGGAACATTGCAATCACAGCTTATATGAGGCATCAGATATCTGCATATGACTAGAGGAATTGGTATGGGGCTGGAGGACAGTGCTGACTGAAAGGAAGCAAGGAGCCAAACATGAGGCTGGATAGATAAGGAAGAGAGGAAGAGCCTTGTTGACAGGCTGCAATACTTTCCCTAGGGAAAAGTCTAGGGGAAAAAATAAGGAAATTTAGAGGGAATTCCAGGAAATGTTTGGGCAAGTTTTTTTTTACATGTACAATCATTTGGCTAAGTGTAAAAGTTAGGCTGGGGTATATCAGCTCTTCTATGCCTATGATACGAAGTATACAAGTTAATCCCTATAACAGTCTTATGAGGTAGACATTATAATTATCCCATTTTAATATTTGAGAATTTGGTGCATAAATATCAGTACTTGCCTTAGGTCACAAAACTGGTAGATGTTGGTGCCAGAATTCAAACTCATTTTGACAGATGAGAGGATAAATGTAAATTTGTTATAAGTGCTTTTCCCCAGGTAGTAGAAGTAGGGAAAGATTAGAAAAGACTTTGACCAACTCCTCAGTATGCTTCATTACACTTTGTGTTCTATGGCACATGCATAGATTCCATTTTATAAAGTACTGATATTTATTTGGAACATAAAAGGATGGAAAATTGGAAAAAAGATCCAATTGAACTAGTTCTCCATGTCAGAGCTACAAATGGAAGAAAAACACTCTTCTGACTCTATTGGTCAAGGTCTTTGCAAGCCATATCTTCTTGACAAGCAGTGATAATAAATCAGAATGCTGGTCTCAGGGAAAATCACAGACTGTGGAAAGGTGCACTTTCTTTTCCACATGGAGAAGCAGGCTCTGTATGAAAGAATACACATTTCCTTTCATACTTTTGTCAACACACAAAAAATCACTTTCCTCTGGTGACTTTGTGTCAGAAGCCAGTTCCAAACACTGCCCTTGAAGGTACCTCTACTGTCCCTCAGGCTCTGGATTCCACCTTGTGGATGTGCTTAATATCCCTTGTTTTACAAAGACCACAAAGGATTGAGGAAGGCATAAATTAAATCACCTTTGTAGGTATTTAACAAATCACCCAGATACCAGGCAGGTCTGCATATGTTTTTCTTTTTTCTTAAACCCCATTCTATGAATATATCTCATATTATTTACCCATTCATTGGATGATGGACATTGGGGTTGCTTCCAATTTTTGGCAATTGTAAATAATGCTGCTATGAAATTGGTGTACAAATATCTATTTGAGTCTCTGCTTTCATTTCTTTTACATATATTTCTGGAAGAGGGATTACCATAATATATGCTTATTCTATACTTAGTTTTCTGAGGAACTACCAAACACTTCCATAGTGGCCATGCCATTTTATATTCTCAACAGCAAAGAGTGAGTGTTCTTATTTTACTAGATCCTCTGTGTCACTTGAAATTTTCTGTTTTTAAAGAGTAGTTATTCTGGTGGGTGTAATGATATCTCATTGTCATTTTGGCTTGCATTTCCTTAATAGCTGGTGATGTTGAACATCCAGTCATGTATTTTTTTTAGCCATTTGTGTATCTTCTTCAGAGAAATGTTTATTCAAGTATTTTGCCCATTTTTATTGTGTCATTTGTCTTTCTAATGTTGAGTTGAAAGATTTCTTTATTATTCTGTATATTAAAGATTTATTGCAGATGTGTTTTCAAAATATTGAATCTGATTGAACAGGTTGTCTTTATTTTGTGATAGAGTCCTTTGATTACAAAAGCTTTTAATTTTGATGAAAACTCATTTAACTACTACTTTTTAGTTTGTTGTTTGTGCTTTTATAGTAATGTCAAGGAAACAAATGTCTAACATAAGATCCTGAAAATGCTTACATCCATTTTAATCAAAGAGTTTTATTATCCTGGTTCTTATAATTAGGTACTTCATCCACTTTGAATTAATTTTGGTATATGTTATGAGATAGGGTTTCTCCTTCATTCTATTACATATGGATATTTAGTGTTCCCCACCCCATTCTTTGAGGAAACTAATATTTCCCAATTGAGTAGACTTGGTATCTTGTCAAAAATTAATTGACCATAGATCAGATGATCTACTTCTGAATTCTTAAGGTTTATTCCACTGGTCTATATCACAAAACTTGTGCAAGTACACTGCTGTTTTGATGCTTGAAATTTTGTAATAATCTTTAAATTCAGGAAGTGTGAGTCCTCCAAATTCATTCTCCTCTTTCAAAATGTTTTTGGCTATTTGGGCCCTATTATATTTCCACAAAAAATTGATAATTGTACCCCAGGAAAGACATGTGGTTTAATCCTTACTCAAAATTGCTGGTTGAAATCTTTTTTATTGTTTCCATGGAGAAGTTACCCACCCAAATGTTAGTGGTAACTATTGATTAGATGGTTTCCATGGAGATCTGTCTCCATCCATTCAAGTTGGGGGTGCTTACTGGAACTCTTCAAGAGGGAACCATTTTAGAAAAAGCTTAGACCAACAGAGCCTGCACAGCTGAAGACCTGTGGAGATGCATAAAGAAAATGCCCCTGGGGAAGGTTTTGAAGAAGCCTAGAGAGAAAGCTAGCAAATGTTGCCATGTGCCTTTGCAGCTGAGAGAGAAACCCGGAACATCATCGGCCTTCTTGAGCCAAGGTATCTTTCCCTGGATGCCTTAATTTGGACATTTTCACAGCCTTAGAACTGTAAACTTGCAACTTAATACATTCTCTTTTTAAAAGCTGTTCTTTCAGATATATTGCATTCTGGCATTTTGGAAACTAATAGTTTTGAATGTATAAATCATTTTGGACAAAATTAGATGCCTTAACAATATTTAGTCTTCCAACCTATGAGCATGTGATATTCTTCATTTATTAATATGTTTTTGATTTCTGGTAGCCAAGTTTTTGCTCCCTGTATAAGTCTTATACATATTAAGTTAGTTTTAGTCCTAGATTGTGCTTTCTTTAATTACCATTGTGAATGGAATTATTTCGTTTTTTCCTTTTCTGATTTCTCATTGCTAGTTCATAGAAGTGCTATTGATGCTTGATTGCTGATCTCATACCCCAACACCTCCTTAATTAATTTGTTAGTTGTAGTAAATTTATTGTAGATTTTTTTCAGGACTTTCTATATACAGGACCATGAAATATTCAAATAGTGAAATTCTTATTTCTTTCTATCCAATAAGTGCCTTTTATTTCTCTTTCTTGTCTAACTTCTCTGACTAGACCATCTAGCACAATGTTGAATAATTGTGGTGACAGTGGGCATTCTTTTCTTGCTCCAAATCTTAGAAGGAAAGCTTTCTGTCTTTCATCAGAATATGACATTACCTATGAATTTTTCATATATGAAAAACTGTTGTGGAAGTTTTATTCTGCTCCAATTTTTCAATGTTTGTATAAGAAACGACGTAGGATTTTGTGAAATGTATTTTATGCAACAATTGAGAGGATCATTTGTTTTATTTCCATTCATTTTGTTAATTAAGTTTATTAATTGATTTTATTTATTTATTTATTTCACATGGGCAGGCACTTGGAAATGAACCCAGGTCTCTGGCATGGCAGGCAAGAACTCTGCCATTGAGCCACTGTGGCCCTTAATTGATTTTTTTATGTTGAAACACCTTTGCATAGGTAGCATAAAATCCACCTGGTGTATAATTTTTTAAATGTGTTCTTGGATTCAAATTGCAAGTGAGTTTTAATGAAAATGTTTGCATCTCTATTTATAAGACTTACTAGACTATGATTTTCTTTTTTTGTAGTATCTTTACCTGGTTTTGGAATTAGGTTAAGGCTGGCATTGTAGAATTAGGCAGTGTTCCTTCTCATTCAATATTTTGATGAGTTTCAGCAGTATTGCTATTAATTCTCCTTTGAATATTTGGTAGAATTCACTTGTGAAGTCATCTGATCCTGGACTTTTCTTTCTTATGAGGTTTTGTTGACTGATTCATTATCTTTATGTTTAAATGTTCTGCTGAGATATTCCATTTATTCTAGAATAAACATAGGTTTTTCTTTTTTTTCTAGGAATTTATCCATTTCATATAATTTTTCAATTGATAGGCATAGAGTAGTTCACAGTCTCCTCTTATAACTCTTTCCATTTCTGCAGTGCTGCTAGTAATATGAACCATCTCATTTCTGAATTCAATGATTTGCACTGCCTCTTTTTTCTTTGTCAATCTAGTTAAGGGTTTGTCTATTTTACTGATCTTTTTAAAAAATCAATTTTTGTTTTATTAATGCTCTGTATTACTTTTTAATTCTCTATTTATGCTCTAATATTTATTATTTATTCCCTTCTGCTTGCTTTGGTATAAGTTTTCTGTTATTTTTCTACTTCCTCCAGTTGTGAGTTAGGTCTTTGATTTTAGCTGTTTCTCCTTTTATGATGTTGGCATTTAGGGCTATACGTTTACCACTCAGCACCGCCTTCACTGCACTGCATACATTTTAATCAGTTGTGTTCTAATTTCCATTTGTCTCAAGAAATTTACTGATTTGCCTTATAATTGTTTTTTGTCCCACTGATTGTTTAAGAGTATGTTGTTTAACCACTATATATATTTTTTCAGTTCTCTACCTGTTATTGATTTCCAGGTTAATTACATCTTTGTCAGAGAAGATGCTTTGTATAATTCTATTCTTTTAAAATTTATTGAGTCTTGTTTTGTGATGAAATTTGGGTTCTATGTTGGAGAATGATTCACGTGCACTTGAGAAGAATGTATAACCTCATGTTGTGGGGTGCAATGTTCTATATATATATTTTAGGTCAAGTTCATTTATTATATTATTAAAATTCTCTGTTTCCTAATTGATTTTTTTAATTTTTAACTTTTTTATTGTATAATATAACATGTATACAAAGAAAAGAAAGAAAAAAGTGATAATTTCCAAAGCATTCTTCAACAAAACATTACAAAACAAATCCTGGAATTTGTCATAGGCTACAATTCCATCATCTCTCATTGATTTTCTGTGTAGATGTTCTATCTATTGATGAGAGCTGTGTATTGATGGCTCCAAGTATTTTTGTAAAGGTACATTTTTCTAACCTCTTTTTTGCCAGTGTCTGTATCACATATTTTGGAATATAATTAAGTGCATAAATATTTATAATTGTTATTTCTTTTTTGTTGATTGACACTTTTATTAATATTTAGTCACTTTCTTTTTCTCCTATAGCAGTTTTTACTGAAGGTCTACTGTTTCTTATATTAGTATTATCTTTTTCCATCTTTTCACCATTTTCAATGTATCTGACCCTTTGGGTCCAAGATGAGTCACTTGTAAACAACAAAACAACATATAGTTGAAACATACTTTTTTATCCATTTTGCCAATCTGCATTTTTCAATTGAGGAATTTAACCCATTGATATTCAGTATTATTACTATGATGGCAATATTTTCTTCAGCTATTTTGTATTTTGGTTTTTATATGTCATGTCTTTTCCATCATATCTATTTTTCATATCTCTTTTCCATTATTGCAACCACCTTTCTTGTGGTTTTTCTTTTCTATGTAGTTGATTTTCTGTATTGTATCTGAGTGACCCTTTTGTCACTTTTTATATGTATATTTAAAAAATAATTTCTTTGTGTTACCCCAGAGTTCATATTACCCAACTGTGTTAGTTTGCAAGCTGCCAGAATGCAATATACCAAAAACTGGAATGGCTTTTCAAAAGGGGAATTTAATAAGTTATAAATTTACATTTCTGTGACTAGAAAATTGTCCAAACTCAGGCATTTGGGGAAAGATACCTTAATTCAAGGAAGGCTGAAGACTCATGAACACCTCTGTCAGCTGAGCAGTCACTTGGCTGGCATATGCTGCTCCCTTGTTCCTGGGCTCCATTGTTTTCAGCCTCTGCTCCCGTGGGGGTTCCCCACTTTGCTTCTCCAGGGTTGGCTGTATCCCTTGGCTTCCTTTTGCTCTCTCCAGTTTCTGTCTTGCTTAACATGTCATGGTGACATCTTCTGGGTTCCAAGCTTCTCCAAACATCTATGTCTCTGTTCTCCAAGTGTCACATCTGTCATCTCTACTCTGAAGTTTCTATTTGCTCTGCCATTTCTGTTGTTTCTCCTCTCTCCAAAATGTTTCCTCTTTTAAAGAATTCCAGTAAACATATCAAGACCCACCTAGAATAGGTAGAGTCACATCTCCATCTAATCAAAAAGTCGCACCCACAACTAGGCATGCCACACATCACTGGAGTTAATCTAATCAAAAGTTTATGCAAAACTATTAGATCGGGATTAAAAGAAATGGCTGCTCCCACATTCAGGATTAACATATGGCTTTTCTGGGGCATGTAATACTTTCAAACTGACACAGAAATCTAAATCTCTAATTTATGAATTTGAAAAGATACCAACTTAGTTTCAATAGCATACTTATTTTCTGCTTCCATGATCTGTTTCCCTTCTTTAAGTTGTTTTGGTCCTATTTTACCTTTTTATATTTTATTTTTCCATTATGAGGAATTATGGCATTTTCTTGTTCAATTTAATGCTGTGTCACAGGAGTTAAAGAGCAGAATTATATATTGAGGATGCAATACTACTGTATTGCATTTACTTTTATATAAACCTTTACTGAAGATCATTTCTTTAAATATCTCAAAGTCACTCTCCCTTGTCTTTTCCTTTCAACCTGCAAAATTCTCTTTATTCTTTTAGGGCAGGTTTCTCATTGATGAAAACTCACAGGTTCTCCTTATTTGTGAACATTTTCAACTTTCCCTCATTTTTGAAAGATAGGTTTGCCAAGTATGGAATTTAAAGCTGGCAGTTTTAATCTCTTTAAGTACCTTAAGTAAGTCATACAACTGCCTTCTTATTTCCATGGTTTCTGAAGAAAATTCAGTACTTATTCTTTTTTAAGATCCTTTGTATGTGATGAATTCTTTTCTCTTGTTGCTTACAAAATTCTCTCTTAATCTTTTGGATTTGACATTCTGATTTATAGGTGTCTCTGAGTAGGTCTATTAGTGTTTATTTTGTTTGGAGTACATTGCACTTAATTGGAGTCTCATATTTAAGTCATTCATAAGAGTTTAGAAATTTTCAGCCATTATGCTTTCAAATATTCTTTCTGCCCCCTTTCCTTCCTTGTCTCATTTGGTGACACCCATGTTAAATATGAGTGGGTGATTTATGTTACTATTCAAATCTCTAAGACATTGCTCACTGTTATCTATTCCTTTCCCTATCTGCTATTATGATTTCAATTGTCCTATCTCCTAGCTCACTGGTCCTTTCTTCTTTCTGTCCAAATATGTAGTAAGTACAATAGTGTATTTTAATCTCATTATTGTTCTTTTTACATTGAATGTTGAGTGCTCAATTTTCACTAGGTGCCACTGGGTTTCTATTTACTACCACTGGCCATGGGATTTTCACTAGTCTGTGCAAAAGAACAGATTGAAGATGGAGGCAGACTGTTAAATTCCTTGCAATAAAGTTCAATTTGCAAGAAAGGAGACCTATAAATTCTTACCCTATGGAAAAATGGGGAATTCTTTAGAGGCATTCAGTTTCACAGAAATTTCCCTGTGAGATAAACCCACAGAAGTGACCCAAAAAACATGTACCCATATTGGCTATTCTTTCCCTATTTTACTCTGCCCAATCTCCCCCTTCTTTCTGGGATTATACCCTAAATAATAAACCTGTACATTTGTGCTTGAATCAGGACCTATTTTGGGGGATATACCCATACGTAACTGTATGACAACTTAATGGAAATTATTGCTTCATTGTATATTATCTTTAAAATAATTAACATTTAAATTCTGAATTATAATCAATACAGAGAATTATGCTCTTATCCACATATCTTTTTCATTGTTGGCCTATAGAATTGTGAACTGATTTGAAGTTTACCAAAGCATTAGTAATAGAATAAAAAGACATTTACATTTAACTATTTTCTACTTGGCCTTCTCCAATAGGAGAGTTCTTATGCCACAGATCAGAGATCATCACCATGCTCCCATTCCAGCTGAAATGATGCTTTATGCCTCTGCATATCAGTATCTTCTCAGGTCCTATATCTAGTAGTCCTTGCAGCATCTGGCAGGAGACTATCGTCATGATGAATTTGAGGTGTTTTCTCAATGATACCTGGATATAAGACTGTATCAGTAAAAATTTTTAGGCAGAATATAAAACTGAATAAGTACCTTCTCAGGTTATGAAATTTAACACTAAGTTAAGGACAGATGTCAAAGCAACATCTTGGTGGTTCTTAGAAGCTTGGAAAACATAATGGCCAAAGTCAGTGTGGTGGAATTTACTGAGTTTGTCTGCAGGATAATAGTGTGATTTAGGCCATTAATGTATTATGGAAGGCCAGGGTCTCATCAAATGATTATATTCTAGAGTAGTGTACATAATTCACAAAAGCTATTGGGAATGCATTGATTAAAATGGCACCAGGGAAGTGCAGCCCTGTCTTCCTCTGTAGGCTAGGACTGATCTTAAGAAAGATACAAACACAGTTGTTTTCTGTAATATCCATGGAATGCAGGGACCCTGAAGAAGCAAAATAGCACTATTTGACACCTAGAATCTAGTAGATTTCAACAATCTCAACAGCCATCAAGGTCAAATAAATAGCCAGTGGGACTTGATTCATAGGCAAATGTGGGTATGACAAATACTGCTTAAAATCCTAGTGGCAAAATATGCAAGAAGCCAACAAATCTACTGCCTAACATTCAAAAACCACAGAAGGGCAAATGGAAGAAGGAGAGATTGAAGTCATAGACACTGTAGAAATTCATGATCCCTTACTATTTTCTCAAATGCAAAGCAATGTTTAGCTTCAGAACACCTTGTTTGAAGTAGTTGGATCCTCATAACTAAGGATTCTGCAACAACGTGGCTAGTATATGCAGTGGTTGTCACTTAGAACTTCTTTTAAAGGACCTAATATGAAACTAAAATGGAATTTGATACCAGAAGAGTGAGGTGCTGATACTGCAAATAACAATAATGCAGAAACAGCTTTGGAATTGGGTAATGTATAGAGGATGGAATTGTAATGTTCTTGATAGAAAAGGCCTAAATTACTTTGAAGAGACTGTTAGTAGAAATACATATGCTAAAGATGCTTCTGATGAACTCTTAGACAGAAATAATGCATGTGTTATTGGAAACTGGAAGAAAAGTTGTCATTCTTTAGAGGAAGCAAAAAACTTGTTGAAATCAAGTTCTGTGCTTGGTGGAAGGCAGAATTTGAAAATGATGGGCTCAGATATTTATCTGAAGCTATTTTTAGGATAAGTATGGGAAAGTAGCCTGGTTTCTCCTTGAAGCTTATAGAAAACTGCAAAAAGAAATGGATAAGCTGAGAACTGAACTCCTGGGAACAATGAAACTGGTGGTTTGGAAAAGTTTGAGTTTCTGAAAAGCAAGACCTCAGAAAATATTGTTCCATGAGAGGGTTTAGCAGAACATGGATCCAGTCAGCCATTTCAGTACAAGTCAGGATTGGAAGTGCAGTTATCCAGGAAGGATCCATGAAAAGTTCATCTTTCATGATTCAAACCCCAACATAGGGTTTGAACTACAAGTTTTTGTGAGATCACTATGAATGGAACAACTGCCAGTTTGGACTAATAGGTGCAGAAAACACTGGAAGCAAGTAGCTGAAAGCAATAAGACCTAGAAGAAGATGGAGAGACTAGAAGGTGCTGCCATGTGTCTTTCCATGTGCAAGAGAAGCAAGAATCACTGGCAGCTGGTCTTCATAAAGGAAGCATTGCCTTGATGATGCCTTGTTTTGGACATTTTCCTGACCTGAAACCATAAGCCAATAAATTTCTATTGTTTAAGCCAACCTATTTCATGTTATGTGCTTTAAGCAGCCTAGGAAACTAAAACAGGCTCTTTTTGTTTTTGCTGGTGGTGTCAGTATACACTTTGCAAGATTTCTTTGATGTTACCTTCCAAACATTACTATTTAATATGTTCACAATCTTAATTTCTTTTGGCTTAAACAATGAGTATTTATTGGATCACAGTTTTGAGGCTAGAAATCCAAAAATGAAGACATCAATGAGCTAATATTTTCTCCCTGAAGACTGTGGTGTTTTGGAGCTGGCTGCCAGCAATTCTTTGTCTTTGGCATTCCTGTCCATGACAATGCATAGAGTGGCATCTTCTCAGTTATCTTTAGGGTCCCACTGACTTCCAACTTCTGTACACTTCCCATGGCTTATCATTCCATGACCAATTTCCATTGCTTCTAAGGACTCTGGCCATATTGAATTAAGGCCCACATCCATTCAGTTTGGCACACCTTAATTAATCACATCTTCATAGGTCCTGTTTACAAATGGATTCACACCCATGTGCCAGGGTTTGGGACCAGAACATGCCTGTTTTGGAGGACATCATTCAATCCCCAACATAAGATTTCCATGTATTTCTCTGTTTCATGAATTAAAAGTAAATACCCAATACATCAGAAATTACAAAAGAGGGTACTGAGACTTGAAAGCAAAACAATAAATGGTACACTTAGACCCAATTTTTCTGATCCATAATTTCATTAACTTGATGAAAATTATGAATTTTGGGGTAGGACATAAATGAGAAATACCCATTCAAGTAGTTCTGAACAAATTTCCCTTGAACTGCATGGTTACTTTAGTAGAATACATCTTTGCCATGGAATTTTCCATGGCTGTTAAATGTTCAATGTAGACTTCTAAAAAATGTAAGAATACACTTCTTCAAAAGCACTTTAACCAATCTTCTGTTTAATGGTCCACAAAGCAATTGATAATTGGCTTTGTAAAATAATAAATATAAATTAAAAATTCACATCCCTCACCCTTGAAACAAACATACCCACTTGCAACATAACAGAAGTATTCATTTAACATGATCTTGCTAATGACCTACAGACTCAGTCAAGAGACCTTAATACAAAACCTATTTAAGTTTCATTTTAGAGTAAGAATTATGGAGCCAGAATTGAAAGGTTTCAGTACTGTACTAGTTTAAAGTATCATCTACAAAACTGAATTAATAATATGAACCACTTGGAATACAGAAATCACTACATAAATGTTAGTTGGTAATGTATTAAATATTACTATATTTACAATAGTAAAGAGTCTAAGTAAAAGATTATCTGTTAAAAATCATAAGCATTTATCAAGATGGTAAGGACTAATGCTGTCAGTTCTACTGTCAACCAGCCCTTATAACCCTTTAAGCATAACACATGTGCTTATGGTAGGAGAGAGGGCAACAGGCCCTGATGATAAGAAAGATATGTCTTATTTTTTAACAATTTTATTTACTTTCCAGCCTATTATGAACTTTCTGTTCATTTTCTTTACCACTGCTCTTGAGTTGACAGTGAACCTTGCTTCTGTCTATATCTTTACATAAAGCTGAAACTCTGATCTATGACAGCCTTTTTTGATTTCAAAATTGGTTTAGAGAAAGGGCCTACATTTTGTGTGTCTGTGCCTTAACCCTAAGAATTTTCAAGGAAAATGAAGTCTTTCTCTTTCTATATAATTCAATCAATCTTAGTCTGCTAAAAAGAAATGTCTAGTTGCCCATATCGATCTTTCCACACTTCTCTGTTGCACACTTTCTACTGAGTGAAGATTCTGTTAATAAGTTCTTCTAACCTGTCCTGGAACTAGGAAACCAAACCAAACAAGCATACTTAGCATTACCCAAAGAGGCCAAGCCCATACTAGGAACAAAAACAGCAACCATAACAAGAAAAAATGCAAAACAAACCCACATATCCTTTCTTTCAAATAAGCACTTTATGTGATGCATTTGTTGACTATGAAAAAATGAAAGCCCTATAAGACATGGCTGAAAATTTATATTCTTGTTTGTCACTTGCTTACACTGGTATGAAGATTGCAATGTCTATATTGAAGCACAAGATTTAAAAGCTCATCGTGACTAGGACTTTAAAATGTGTGTGTGTGAGTGTGTGTGTGAAGAAGGCAAGCATGCATGCATTTAGGTATTCACTTGCTCCAATTTAATGATATGCTGATTAAAGTAGTTCATAAACATTCATTAGGAAAATTAATACAGAACTGTTTAAAGTTGTAATTTTCATAATCTTCAAACCAAGAAAATATCAGGCACACCAATGGACAAATTCTTGGTATTTAGTTCCAACTCTTTACTGTTCAAAAGTGCATGACTAAAACAAAATAAGTGCATGACTAATTTGAAAAACTATCCAGTAAAACGGGGCACTAGATAGAGATTCAGCTATGGAGTTTCTTATCGTCACAGGCTCTGGCAGCTTGTATGGTAAATAAACTTTCCTCCCACTGTCACAGTCTTCCTGGTAACTAAGGCTTTGAGTAGCATGTCTTCGTTAACCTCTAATAATTCTTAGACAAAATAACTCAGCCACTGTTGCTCCTTCCTCCAGTGCGTGCATGCTGCCTTCACCACTTCTCACGGTCCTGGTTGGACTCCTGGCTGGACTGTCAGCAGCCAGGGTCACCCACCTCCGTGTCCCTAGTCAACCAGGGGTCGTACACCCCCCAACTCTGCACCCATGGCCTGCCTAGTCCAACACCTAGGCTGCAGGAGACACTTACTCCCGTTCCCCCTACTGCCTTAATTTTCTTTTGAGGAATGCTTTCTTGTTCTCTGCCCACCTCTTCTTGGTGGCACCCTGTTCTTTGTTTGAGGTAAATTCAATATATTTCTATCTGCATTAACATCAAATGGAAGTATATTTTAATTTCAAGTGTTTTTTGATTTAGTGAATTTATTTTTCTCATGTTTTTTTTCCTGTTTATTTGTCTGGGTCTATTGTGAAGAATGAAGAAAAGAAAGGAAACCTACAGGTAAGTGCATGTGGACAGGTGACTAAGGTGATTTGTTCAGACTCTTTTTAGGCAGTAAAGGTAGGAAAGCAGTGTTCACTTTCTCTGGGCACATGCATTCTTTTTTAGCAAGCTACCATCTTGATCTTCACAGGAAGGGCCAAGGTTCTGGATCAAGTCATTCTTTTTTCAAGAGACGGATGGGATATGAGAAAATCATTATCTTCCTGCAGATATACCAATAATCTTTCTGCTTTTATCCCATTTCAGTCCTGCCATAGATCAGTGACAATACTTCAGATTCCTCAGTTTTTCCAGGGTTGTGGAGAGAAAATGGAATCCTCTCTGATGCATTTCTCCTCCACAAAATTTCTAATTTGCATCTCAATGAGACCTGATTGGTCAGTGGCCAATGTCATGTTTCCATTGGCTAATGGGTCACTTTCTATAATTTTTATTATTGTATGATGGTTACAAGTTGTATGATTCTACTAATATTTGAATTAATTCTTTGGGAGAAGAGCATATGCATTCATTTAGTTCATTAACAAATTTGAATCAACTTATTACATTAAGAACAAATTTTAGAAGATAATCAAATGACAAACAATGGTAGATTTTAATGGAATTAAACAGTAAACAGGATATTTTAGATTTATTTTGAATTATTAGACACAATAGTCAAAATATACTGGTAAGTGAAAAACTAGATTATAAAAATTATGGTTCTTATTTACACTTTTGTCCTTTCTCTTTTCCAAACTCTTCAATCTGTACATATTCACTTATAACACACACAGACACAAACATCTATATCTATCTATATATATAGATATATGCATATATTTATCTGTTCATATTTATACTTATGCCTATATTTAAGAACACAAACTTGATTGGAAGTATGCATGCCAGAATTTAAAAGTTATTAAAACTGGGTGGTTTGGAATTTTAAAATACTTTTTCCCCCCAAGTATGTGTCTAACTAATTAATTTGGAAACTATGTAACACTAAAATATCATGAAGGGTGATGTGATGGTGGCACAGTGGCTGAATTCTTGCCTGCTATGCTGGAGACCTGGGTTCAATTCCCACTTCCTGCCCATGTGAAAAAAAGTCATGAAATAGCTGAATATCAAAAGAGAGAAAATCCTTTGGAATTAGTGTCTTGACTGTGAGAATTGTTAGAAAAATCTTTTTGTGATTCCCACATTTGCATGTTATTAAAGCAACAGTATCCTGCATCTGCCATTTTGCTTCCTAATTTTGGAGGCAGTGATTTTCAGGGTTTTAAATAAAATTTTATCAAATTTTTTCATTATTTTGCCAAAACTATTTGTGAAAGACTTTGATAATATGTGTTGTTTCAACTGTAAAGTCTCCCTGCTAGTATTTAAGAACTTGTACTCATCTTCAGTGCTTTCCTTAGAGCCCCCAACACTTCCATGTCTCACAGGCTGTAGATGATGTGGTTCAAAATGGGGGTGAGACTATTGTAGAAAAGGGAGATAGCCTGTTTTTCCTGTGCTGAATAGAGTTTTGGGGGTCTCATAAAGTGAAAGACACCTGAACCCATACAGAAACTCAGTGCTGGGAGATGGGAGGAGCATGTGGCCAAGGCTTTGTTTGGTCCTTCAGGGGAATGCATTTGAAAGATAAGCAAGAAGATAAGGCTGTGGGAGCTTAGAATGAGCACAAAGGGTATGAAGAACACAATTCCTATAACAAAAATAATCAATCCATATGTAGAGATATTCTCACAGTAGAGGCTCCAGATAGCTGGGACTTCACAGAAGAAATGGTGAATTTCCCTAGAGTCACAGAATGGAAAATGCATGGTATACACAGTGTTGGCTGAGGATTTTAGGAACCCCACCACCCAGGAAAGAATCGCCATCTGCAGACAGACTCTTGAATTCATATTAACTGAACTGACAGTGGGTTGAAAAGGGCAACAGAATGATCATAGGGTATTAGGTCAATAGGATACATTCAGAAACTTTCATGGCTACATACAATTGCATCTGTATTCCACAGTTAATCTATGAGATGTTTCTCCTCTACACTCAGAAGTCAGTAACAATCTTAAGGTTGGTGTTGGAGATAAGAACCAAGTCCATACCAGAAAGATGGCTTAGGAACAAGGAATTGTTGGGGCAGGATTGGGATTTCACCCAAATTAGAAGGATCTGGGTGGTGTTTCCAGGGAAGGCAATGCTATAACTTGGGAAAATGATGGAGATAATGCAGCTGATAAATCTCATATGAGGAGATAGTCCAGGGAAAATGAAATCTGTTGTTGATGTGTCATTCCCTCTCATCAAGCCAATGTTAGTGCTGAGGTAGTCTGAGAAAACCTGTTTGAGTATGAGGGATGGAAATTTCTTATTGGCCATTTACCTTACATCAGTTTGTAAAAGCCCACTGCATTTCAATGTCAAACCCAGGTATTAGGTTAGATATGTTTCTTAAGTATTTATATAGGTTAGTGCATTGCAAAGCCCAAAGATCTCATTCAGCAAGTACCAAGTTGCAATGAAAACTATGTCTGTGTTCTTGAACAAATTATTAAATTTTGTGAGCCTCAAATCTTTACATACAATTTAAGTTCTTATTTTTACAATATGAATTAAACCAATAATCTTTATGATCCAGAGTATTTTTATTTCTACATCATGCCATAATAGTATCACAATAATAATAGTCACATATTGAGACAGCACAGTGACTATATCATGGTAAGTGAAAAAAGCATTATATTACTTCTCTTACTCTTCAAGCTCTTGCTTTTTCTCTTTCTCATGATTAATGTAACCTATTGTTTTTCTCTTCTAATTTCATTGGTGAGTCCTCTAAATTTAGGATAAAATTATAGCTCAATTTTGCATTCTTCAAGAACACATATGGACTCATGCCTTACACACTATCAGTGTTCAATAAATATTAGTTGAACATGTGCAATTCACAGGTCTGTCACTGCTTAGAGAAATATAATGAATGGTTATTGTGAAAAAATGAATAATATAATTTAACATTATATTAAATGTATCTATTAATTTTTCTCTCCAATTTTGAAAGTTTTTGCATAAAATACCTCAGTACTATGAACACTTATAATTGTCAAAAACTATGACAACCATATTTTTCTACACACAATGAATCTGCTTCTAGGATGACAAAAATTGCTTAATTATTTCAGGGTTAATTTGAAATAACAAACTCATTTGAACAAGCGAACAAATCCTAGGGTTCCTATGTATCTAAACAAAATATTGCAATTACTTCAGAAATATGGTACCATTCTATATTTCTTCATGCAAATTTCTTCTTTGAAATGATCTTATCTTCTACCTTGTTTCCTGCATACTATGGCATTTCACACAGTGTTCTTTACACAGCTAATTTGCTTTTGTAGAAGTTATAGTCTAAGCTTTCTTCTTTCAACCGAGGAACTACTGATTTAATTGTGAATTCATATTTTCAATGTTTTGGAGGTTAAATCCTAGTTTATGAGAGAGGACCTCAATGTAGAAGCACACATGCAGACACTCAAGGGCCAAAAGAATAATGAGTCTGCATTAAGGGAATTCAGTCCCTTGACTTTAATTAATGTGAATTCATGGCATAACTACTTTTACATTCCCCCTTTCTCAAAGTCTTTAGACCATGTCTGTTAGTTGATTTCATGGGATACTTTGAGAAATATGCATATTTTCCTGTTTGGTTTTCTTGACTCATTCACCATACTTCTCTCATTTTGTAACCAAATACTTACTCTCTCTTTCATTAGAAACCATAATATACAAAAGTGTTTTACAAATTTCCTTACTGTTTAATATAATGCATACAATTCAAGTTCTTATTTTTACAATATGAACTAAACCAATAATCTTTATGAATCACAGTACTTTTATTTTTACAGCATTTACCATGTGGAGACAGAAATGAGGAATATGATCTCTCTTGAATATTTACAGTGTTTCTGCATTATATATCAAATTTCAAGTCTGTATCATGGACTTCTCTTGGATGGTCATGCCTTGGAAAAAAAATAAGGAAATCCAGTTGCTAATTGTGATTAAATGAGGGAAAATTGAGATTTCTGACAATATGATCTTTGCCTTGAAATATGTGAAAATGTTTATGAGTAATAGAGTCTCATGATATATAACTAAGCCCAAAGAGTGATAATTATAGAAAAACCTCATTTGCCCTGAAAATAAAAAGAACATTTCTAAACAGAATATTTCTAAGTCTAAATGGATATCCTTATGTTTACTGCCTTTTGAATGGAATTGTCTGGTTATAAGCAAAAACAAGGAACAAAAGTGAATATTGCAGGTGGTGACTTCAGTGTTTACTCAGTAGACAAAGTAGATGAATTTTGAGGAGTCTTATAATATCCACAAGGAAAAAAAATAGTTTCCCACCTGTGTTGGTTTGAAGGGATGAATGTTCCTTTGAAAAGCCATGTTTTAATCTAAATCCCATTTCATAAAGACAGAATAATCCCTATTCAATACTGTATGTTTGAAACTGTAATCAGATCATCTCCCTGGAGATGTGATTTAATCAAGAGTGGTTGTTAAACTGGATTAGGTGGTGACATGTCTCAACCCATTTGGGTGGGTCTTGATTAGTTTCTGAAGTGCTATAAAAGAGGAAACATTTTGGAGAATGAAGGAAACTCAGAGAGAGCAGAGAATGCTGCAGCACCACAAAGCAAAGAGTCCAGCAGCCAGCAACCTTTGGAGATGAAGAAGGAACATGTTTCCTGGGGAGCTTCATGAAACCAGAAACCAGGAGAAAAAGCTAGTGGATGATGTTGTGTTCACCATGTGACATTCCAGATGAGAAAGGAACCCTGGATGTGTTCACCATGTGCCTTTGCAGATCAGAGAGAAACTGTGATTGTGTTCACCATATGCCCTTCTCACTTGAGAGAGAAACCCTGAACCTCATCAGCCTTCTTGAACCAAGCTATCTTTCCCTGGATGCCTAAGATTGGACATTTTTATAAACTTGTAACTGTGACATTTTCTCAGCCTTAGAACTGTAAACTAGCAACTCATTAAATTCCCCTTTTTAAAAGCCATTCTATTTCTGGTATATTGCATTCTGACAGTTAGCAAAGTAGAACACCCCCCTTGAATAGATGATTCTATTTAATTTATATGTTGAGATAATAGAAACCATGTAAGAAACACACATTTGCTCACAGAAAAATGTAAGTGACCAGTGATCAAAGCAGCAGAAATGCTAATCTTAATTCTTCCATTGCATCACTCCAACCTCACATGGTTCATACTAGTCCAATTTTAATATGATTTTTCTTAGAGAGATTTTTTAAAAGATAAGTTCTCATTGTAGTTCAAACAAATGAGCAAACCACGAACATGGTGAACTGATACCAGACATCAATAATTTTTGATGCCATGATTGATTCTTACAATTCATGTACCATTGGGAATTAGGAAACAATAAACCTCATTGATAGGTAAATTATGCAGTAGGTAAGAAGGTGGAAATTTACCAAGGGCTCCTTGAATAACATGTTCTTTATTCATAATTCCCATCCATTCTCCCTTTCTAAAGGATAATACTCCTGGATGCTCCCTCTGTGGTGACTGATTCTTCTTTCTGTTCAACCACACCCAACTATCTATTATGTCATGTCTCCCTTGACTCCTTGCCCTATTTCTGATTAACTTCCTAATCAGAAGGATTTCACAAATGAATTATCCACAGTTGGTATCCCCACTTCTTCATTTTCTCTTTATTTTTCCACTTCAGTTGGATTCCCTACCCTTAAGAAACCTGACTGCTGTAGTAACAACACCTGAACTAACCACATCCTGCAGGAATATTTGTTATTTTTGTCTGAGCACCTTTTTTTCTAAAGCACTGTTTTCTCTTTTTGCATGGAACACATTTTGCTCTTTCACCCCTAACTCACTGACAGCTATTTATCTACCTCCTTTGATGGCCTCTGTTTTTGATTCTCAATGTTAAAGAGCCTCAGGCTTCTTTCCAAGCCTCCTTCTCTGTGGCTTCATTATCTCCTTAGATGTTCCAAAGCTGGCTGATGGCTTTAAATGTCTGCATTCTAAGGATTCACAAATATATACTTCCAGTTTTGTCCCCTCCCTGAATTAATGGACAAATATATCCAATGGCTGCATTCAGCTCTGTTAAAATGAATAATAGGCAGCTGAGACTTCACCAGGTCAAAACACAAGAAATATTTACCCACAGCCTGCTCCTTTTAATATTGACCCACAACCTGTTCCTTTTATAGTCTTTTCTATGTTAATAAAAGTGCCTACATCCCCTGATAGGCATAGGACACTATCTAAGGGTGATTCTCAATACTTTCTGCATCATGGTTCCCACTTTTATGTTATCTATTACCAAAATATATTTCAATTCCAAACTATTCTCTTCATATCCAATATAATCACTTTTTTCTTCAAAGCACCAACATTTCTTACAGAACTTTCTCATTAATTGCCTAACTTATTTTCCTACTTCTATTTTTGACACATAAAATTCATTCTCTGCAAGTTTGAGTGATACTTTACAAATGAAAATTATCTCATACACTTGTCTAAAAGCATAAACCTTTACATCATGTTTACAAAAATTCAAATTTCTTTCTCAATTTATGGTGTTTGCAACAAGCAGAATAATCTATTTTTGAGATGTATACCTCTTCTTTATCTATAAGCAAATAATAAATCTCATAGACCCTTTCTCCTAATTTCTTCCTTTTGGATTTCAGAATATCTAATGTGATTGAATCTAGAAATACATTTTGATTCAATATTGATCAATTCATATTTTTCCATCCATGGGAAGATGTTTCTGCATGGTTCTAAATGTGTTTTGCTTGATGATTAGAAATCAAAGGGGATAAATCGTTGTTGAATAGTTCAAAAAAATTCTGACTGAAAGATCTAATTAAACCATGTAAAGATGATTGGTCAGATAAATATATGAGAGATTTATGTGCATAGATAAATAGATAGACCTGTCCTAAGTACCCACAGAATATGTGTTGTATGAAACAAAAATATTCTTTTCAATTTCAACCTATTCCTTAGCAACTTCAATTTTTGCAGTGATGATCCATCTTCATAGCTTTCAATTACTTGCAAATTCTTTGTGTTTTCATTGCACACTAATGAATTTCTTTCTTTTCAAGTTACTATAATTATGTCACACTATAGCCCAATCATTTAAAAATTCAAATCCAATCATCATATACCCATACCTGTGGCCTTTCACACTTATGTAGCTTCCATCTTCTCCAAAAGAAAATCCAAAACATGTGGACAGCCCACAAACCCTGCCTTGATTCAGCCCCTGTGATTATTTCCCCTATTCTTCCCCTCAGGTTGTGCTGAGCTAGACTGATGTTTTTGCTTAGTTCTCTGGGAGATTTCCTTTCTCCTCATTTTTCCTCTAAAGTTTGTACATCCTTCAGATATTTCCTCTATGTTGCTTCTTTCTGAATATTTCACAAAGCTTCTTTTCCAGGTCTCCCTGACAAGGAGCATTTTGCTCCACTACAGACCTAACAATCTCTAGTGCTATGTGTTTACATCATTTTCTCACTATGCTGTGAGCAGCTTTATGACTTTGTTGTTTGTCTTTTTATCCTCAGTATTTAATCAAGTGTCAGTGTTTTGCAAAACATTGAATAACTTTGTAATGGCAGATCTATATGGGTTACTAACCAGAATTACCTCGTAAATCACTTTGGATGTTCCCCCGAGTAGGTAGCTCTTTCACAGTAGACATCTTTCTCTCTCAGTGGCCACAATCTCTTCTTCCTACAGTGGTGGGACAGCCTGTAAACTCAGATTCCCATAGGAAAGGACCCTGGTTCTGCATTTGGTGGCCAGACAGCATGCAGCTGAGTGCAGTAAGCTTGACACCTAAGACCAAAATGTTTGTATTGACATATAAGACAATGTGAATGTATACTCAAGAAAAAGAAGAACAGGGAATCAGTCCTTTTAATGGAGCATAGCCCATTGAAGCATCTACTGAGGAGTGCTGAGAACTTGGTAACTTTGCAACTACTGCACTTCTGCACATAAGCTCCCACCTGCATCATAAGACATTGTTGGTGTTTGCACCTTACCCAGGAAATAAAAATATAATTGTCACTTTTCATAGTTTTTGAAGGATTACATGAGTCGATTTCTATTCTTCAAATATAGGAAACCATAAATCAGAAATCCAAATGTGAAAAATAGTTTAGAATGAGAGTTTCCTCTGTGCTATCAGGTATTTGTTTCAGCATGTGATCTGTAACCCCATCTTACTTTCCTTCTTCCCTTCTCTGGCCCTTTATTTTATAAAAGGCTTAGTCAGTTTGCTAGAAATCCACTTTTTTCCCATTGTAATTTTCTAATAATCCCCTTAAACCTGGATTTTATGGACTTCCAGAAACTTGAATCACATATTATGAATTGTCAGTGTACTTGGAGTTCTGTTTTAAATTTATAAATTAATACTATAAACAGTGAGACATCCAAATAGATAATATGCCAACAATTAAGGACTTCTACTTCAAGTGGGGGTGATTCCAGAGAATACCTGCTTTGCACCTTTATTTTGTTCATATTATTCCTATAACTCAAAAGAAAGAATTTCAGTTGAGTGATATCACAATTTGTTGAGTAACTTTCACCTATGAGCATCAGTATTGTAATACCTATTTGAGCTCCTGCTTGTAATTATTTTGGTATATACTTAGAAGTGTCATTGGTGAGTCTCATTGCAATTCAGTACTTAACTTTGAGAAACCAACAAACTTTACCACAGCAGTGCACCATTTTATAAACCCACTAAAAGTTGTAAGAGTTCCTATTTCTCCAGACCCTTGTCAACATTTATTATTTTACATGTTTTAATAGTAGTGTCTCTAGTCATGTGAAATTGTATCTCACTGTGTTTTTTATTATATTTAAATCAAAATATAAATATATTTATATTTACCTAATGACTAATGACTTCATTGATACTTTTCCACAAGCAAATAAATTCATGAACCACTGTTAATATTGCCCATGACCTTGGTAACAGGATCTGGGACTAAAAAGATAATCTGTCTAATTAGGCATGAGGTCTCTTTTAATGTACTTCTCAATATAAGTTCAATGAAGCCATCACCTAAGGACCTGAAAATGTTAGAATGTCCCTAAATAGATGGTTGACACTATAGAAGCAAGACCAGCCACTAGGATTTATTTTTAACTTAAATTGTGCTGATTACTTTACTAAGCATAACATTTCAAAGCTTCTCAACAATCCAATAACTTGGATGCTACTATTAGCTCCGTTTTCTACATAAAGAAACTGAAATGTAGAATGAACTGCTCTAAATAGTTATCTTAGTACAGTAGGTGAATTATAATAAGTTACCTGCTTCTATGTGGACCCCAAGTTTGTAAAACTCCAGCACTTAACACAATTAATTTTCATGAACCCAAAGGAAATATAGATCCTCACTCTCCATGGGAAGAAATAGTCCAATACCACAAGATGTGCAAAAATATCATCTCAAATCACACGACTGTTTCTGATGGTTTTCTGCAGGAAGGGTCAGTGTTTGTGTTTAACATTTTGTTTCTGTGGCTTGTTGAACTACTGCTCATTCAGATCATTCAAACTGAATTGAGAATGTGAAGGCTGTAATAGAAATTGTCAGCCAGGAATTTACAAATTCCATTTGTCTTCAAGCAGAATCAGATCTAATGAATGTGACTTTTCAAAACCAAATCATGGACTCTTTCAACATCTTGGTGCCTGTCTTGAAAAAATTTTGAAAATATCCAGATAAAACCACACATAATGGAATCTATTCACTTTATCCATTATCAGAACAGTGCTTATTGTTTTGATTTAATATCATGATTACACCTGAATCATATCAATATGTACCATGTGGATAGACTTGACAGAAGCTGAATTATCACTGGCTAGCCTTCATTAAGAGGCCACTTGAGTTCTAAAGTATATCATGGCTTCCATCTTTATTTTCAGGTTAATTTTAACGTCTAAAAGCATCTTCCCTGAATCGAGAAGATGATATCCCCATGTGAATAAAATGAGTCTGTATATCTACTTTAATAATGTGAAATCAGATTATGCAGTATGTTGATCAAAAACAGGAGGTGATTGTAGTTTCTCTAGAAAGATTGATTACCCAGTAGGATTTAGGGGGAAAAATCACAATTATAGCTGCATAAATACATTTTACATGCTGTCTTGTATGTTTAGCAGTTCAAGAAAAATGGCAAAATGTGACCTGAAAGAGATAGGCTGTTTTGATATTATTTAGCCAGGGTATGCACTTGCTTGCTATTACAAACCTGTCTTTTTTGCTATGTCTCTGATCATCATTTTTTTTTCAAAAAACATCTACATAGTGAATCCAATCCACTTCAGGTATCTAATCCCTTACTGGCTTTTCACTTTTAGATCCATAATGGACAAGTTGTACTAAGATCAGAGTTAAAGTTAAATGGAAAACTCATTCACAACATAAATGATCTCGTGAAGACGTACATAAAATGACATGATATTTACTAAGTCAATTGCACAGCCAGCTTGACTGTTCCGACTCCTCCCAGGTTACTGATAAAAAATTTGTCACAAGCTGATTGACTGAACTAATTAAACTACCAAAACAGATTTGTTAATACAGAAGAATGGATCAACCATAAGTTACAAGACCACAACTGAGATGAGACTTAAGGAAATTTGAAGAGGGAGCTGTGATACTGGAAATAAGGACTGGCATTACTTTCAATCACTTTTACACAGCCCCAAGACCCTGAAACTAGGTATCTCCCAGGACTTCTCTCCAGTTTGATGTCCAGGGCCTGCCAAGATTTGTCAGTAAGATTTATTAGATTTCTTGTGCTGAAATGAACACAGAGTAAATGTTAAAAATGGAACAGAGATTATTTCAAAGTTACTTCGGAGTTTCTGAATCATCAGCAGTCACCAGTTTGTCAATCATCAAGTATCTATTAGACATCCACATGTTACACAGTAGTGTATTCAACTAAACTGTGATTTGATTGATTGTTAGAGTGATCCACCACAAGCCATTGTAAGTCAACAGTATAGTAAACTTCTGTGATTAAATTCCCAACTCCACTTGTTCTTTTGGGGTGATCATGCACAAGGATTAAAATGATATTAAGTATATAAAGTGCCTAGCTTATAATAAAGACAACAAATATCAGTTGTTATTATATAATAAATACTAGTTAAGATTATAATGATGGCAGAGATACTGTTAAAGTGGATGGTTAGAAGAGGGTTAAAAAATGAACAAAATAAAGAAGTTTGAATATTAATAAATCAGAAAGCACAATAAAAATTCAATATAGTCCATACATCAAAAACTTTATAAATCTTTTCTTGTTATGATAACTAAAGAAATACATAGGTACCCACCCCCCTCCCCCCCCCCACAAAGACCTCAAAAGGATGCAAACTCTTTTACACAACTACTAAATTCTGATGTAGGAGAAGGACTTTACTAGAAATCATGAAATAGAGTGGAAACTGTTCTCAAATTAGTGAAGTTAGAATATTTACTTTTCAATTGGCTTAAATAATGAGAATTCATTGGCTCATGGGTTTGAGGCTAGAAGTCCAAATCAAAGCATCCAAGATAGTGCTTTCTCCTAGAAGACTGACACTGTGGGACTGGTTGCCAGTGGTCCTTAGTCCTTGGCTTTTTAGTCACATGTCAATGCACATGGCAGCCTCTCCTGGTTTCTCCCCTCTTCCAAGCTCCTTTGACTTTCAGATTCTGGCTGCTCTTTCTGGCTATCTCTCTCTGTGACCTTCCCTATAAGGCCTTCAGTAATAGAATTGATACCCATTTTGATTCAATGGGGTCACACCTTAACTGAAGTAATCTCATTGAAAGGACTTATTTAGAAGAGTCCACACCCATAGGAATGGATTAATTTCAAGAACACGTGTTTCTGGGGTACTTAGCTCTAAACTCCCCTAATCACTGAGTATTAATTCCTTTCACATATTAACTCAACAGAATTTGTATGTTTTCAAGTACACAGTTAAAAGACATGAACAAAATTTAAAAAGAAAAGATGATCAAACAGAAAAGCTAATATCTGAAAGGTATACACTTATCCTGGGGCAGTATATTCTAACATAGAAAAACCAAAAGAAGAAAAGTCAAAATAAAAAGCTTTCAAACTATGATTAAAAAAAAACAGATTCTAAAGTGATGGCATTCTAGTTTGCTAGCTGCCAGAATGCAACACACCAGAGATGGATTGGATTTTAATAAAAGGGGGTTTATTTCATTAAAAATGTGTAGTTCTTCAGAGGGAAGGCTGCTAACGTTCAACTGCAGTTCTTTCTTACACACGAAGGCACAGGATGATCTCTGCTCACCTTCTCTCCAAGATTCTGGAGAACAACTTTCCCCAGGGTGATTACTTTCTGCATCTCCAAAGGCCTGGGCTGAGCTGTGAGTGCTGAGATGAGGTATGCTGAGCTGCTTTGGCTGTCTACATTGAGCTCTCTCATTTAAGCTTCCAGCCAATTCAATCAAACATCATTCATTGCAGCAGGTGTGTCTCCTAGCCGACTACAGATGTTATCAGCAACAGATGAGCTTCATGTGCCATTGGCTCATGTCCACAGCAATATAACTAGGCACCTTCACCTGGCTAAGCTGACAACTAAACTTAACTACCACACGTCCACCCCTTTTCAACTTGGTAACAATACACATCACCTTAAATGATATTAAAGTGACAAAAAATTCTCTTCTGGATTGGACCTATAAATCTCAAAACAAGTTATCTGGTGACAGGATGCAAAGAAGGACATTCGCAGGATGCAGGTTTTCATTTCCATAGGGAGAAATTGGAAGGAACACAGGAGTTACAAGACCCAAACAGTTCTGAAAACCTGCAGGGCAAACACTATTGGATTTCAAAATCTGAAAATCATTTATCCTTCAGCTTTAGAAAGTGGCAGTCCCACCCTTTCCAAGGGCCTATGCAGTGCCCTGCTGTTCTCCAAATCAACCTTGGAGGACATTGAGGAGACCACCTTTTTCTCAGCTCCACCCTCTCCAAGTATCAGGGCCACAACTAGGCTGTCAGCCATTTCTGGGGCACACACTCAACCCCTCCATGTTGTGGCAGCCAGACTCTCCTCCGTCCCCAAGGAGCATGCTGTACCTTCTCCAAGTCCTGAGGCTGCATGACTTTTCCACTGCAACGAGGTGGGAGATTCATTCTCTGCCTTCAGGGAAAACTCGCTCTCTCCATGTATATGGATGGGTCAACTCTCCTGGCTGGAGGTTTCTTGGCTTCAGACTGGAACTTCCATGGTTCTCACTCTGCAAACTCTGATTTGTCCCTTTGTGTCCTCCTTTGTCCAGTTTGGCAATGATTCCATTTACAAAAAATCTCTTCAAGCACTCTAGGACTTCTCCATCATTCTCTTCACAATCCCTCCAAAATGTTCCCCTTATCCATCCAAAAAACTGTTCCAACATGTCTGGTATTTTCAAACTGCAGCAGCACCCCACTTCTCTGGTACCAAATCTGTTCTAGTTTGCTAGCTGCCGGAATGCAACACACAAGAGATGGATTGTCTGTTTAAAAAGAGGAATTATTTCTTTAAAAACATGTAGTTCTTCAGAGGAAAGGCAGCTAACTTTCAACTGAGGTTCTTTCTTATTCAGGAAGGGACAGGGTGATCTCTGCTGGCCTTCTCCCCAGGTCTCTGGGTTCCAATGACTTTCCCCAGGGTGATTCCTTTCTGCTTCTCCAAAGGTCTAGGATGAGCTACGAGGGCTGAGATGAGGTGTGATGAGCTGCTTGGGCTGTGCTATGTTTAGCTCTCTCATTTAAGCACCAGCCAATTAAGTCAAACATCATTCATTACAGCAGGCATGCCTCCTAACCAACTGCAGATGTAATCAGCAACAGATGAGGTTCATGTGGCATTGGTTTATGTCCACAGCAATAGAACTCCACACCTTAACCTGGCCAAGTTGACACCTGAACCTAATTACCACAGATGGTTTAAAGTAATTTTACTGCCAATCTTACAATATTCTTTTCAACAATATAGGAATAAAATATTTGTTGTTCATCAATTTTATCTCCTGCAATCTGATATATAGCAAAAAGAGGATTTGAGAATTTCCAACCAATAGAAATTTCTAGCCTTCTGTTTCTATAAAGCCATTTCTGTTTCTACTAATACATATGAAGAAATTATATTACAGGAAATACATTTATATAGATATAATGAAAAGCTAAATTAAAAAGTGGCCAAATCCCAAATAAATTAAATATGCCAAGTACCACTGTACACAATGAGGGGCTTCAGTATAGAGGACATTTAGTACTAAATGGGTCAGTCTTGGGTAAACCATGTCAGTTTATCAGGACCAAAAAAGTCTACGTAGAATATTAAATAGTTATGAATTCTACTCTCTTGCTATATATAAGTACAATATACAAAAGAATCTTTGATTTGAGTACCACTAAACCAATTATAATCAAACACTATACTACTTGACTCCAAGCAGATGGTTGACATAGAATGTGTATTTCTGCTGACCCAAAATGGAAATGGTACCTATATTTCTTGCACTGTTTAGGCATGACAATTCAACCTCATGTTATTAAGGAAATGAAATTAAGGAAATGGAAAAAGAACAGAATGCAAGTGACTCTGAAGACAATTGGACATCTAGTCCCTCTTTCAATTCTATTTCTTAATTGGTAATCCTCTTTCTTGGAAGAGTGAAACTAATGTGGATAATTCTTCTTCTCATCAGACTTTATAAAGAAGCCAATATACAGTACATTCAAACTAAAATGAGACAACAGCAAATGCATATATGAAAGCAGTTGAACATTTTTAGAAATATTAAAGCATTATGAGAAGTCTATTTCATCAAAAGATGGATTTCCATGCAGAGAAATGAAATCCATCTGATCTGCAAGATAGGAGTAAAACAATCACCTGAGAGCACCCATATTCCTCACTCTCTCATCAATATCTCTAGAAATTATAGAACAATTTATGTAAAATCAATCTATCCCCCAAGTCAAGAAGTATTAAAAGATACCTAAAAATTTTGAGAAGTCCCTGGAAACTAGAGGAAAGATAATATATGAAATAGGAAACCATAACTCCAAGGGCATGAAATCATTCTGCTGAAAAATGTGGGAGAGTCTCTGAGGAGTAACATTCACATGCAAAGGGATATATGAGGAGCAGGAGACAGTCTCATGGGCATCTCTTTAGGCTGTTGGTTGGATGTGTATGGGTGCTTATTCCACCACCCACAATTTGTTGTAAGCATGAGCTCTAGACCATAAGAACTGAGTATGGGGTCTTGCATTTGAAAGACTACGCAGTATCCCAGGTTGCAGATGATGATCAATAAGTATAGGGAACCTCATGACCATATATGGAAAGCTTCTTTACATGGCCCTCAGAGCATATTCCATCCTTTCCTCCCAGAAAGAATATTTTTGGAAAAATTGATTTTTTTCAACTGGAGAGCACCAACAAATTATTTAAAGACAAAAACAATTTTATTATTTCACCTTGCTTCATTCAGTACAATAGAAGATAAATAAAAAAATTAGGCAAACATTGGGTTTATATGTGATTATAGCACATCCATTGAAAATTCATGTAAATACTAAAAAAAAAGAAAAGAGGAAAACATTCAACAAATAGACCAGCTAGCTTTTGTGGAAGAGTTTATCTTAAATTCAGTATTAAAAATACAGAACTGCAATAAAGTCTTTAAAAATGAATAGGAGTAATTTATGATCAAAGTTAAAATACTATGTCTGAATGCAACCTACCAACTTTGTTCATTAGATTTCAATGCAGGTCCAAAAGGCTCAACACATTTAAGAATAAAAGAACCAACTATTGGAGAGTTTCACATATGTGTCACCTCTCAGTATTACATCCCTTCTGAACTCTTTCAACATCCCCTGAATCCCTCCTGCATGGTACCCACTTAGTCTATGATGTCTGTATCTTACAAAAGCAACAGTGACTCAGAAGTCACATCCTAAAGTGATCCAAAGACTCATTTTCATAACTCTGTTGGTTTTGTAGGGAATGTTTTGAAATTTCTGACGTGGTGAAGAACTTGCCTTGCTCTCTCATTTGGCAAATCAGATTTCAGGGTCCACAGGGTCAAGTGCCAAACTATGAAAAATGGGAAAATCTAGCAAGTTAATGGATGGCAACACTTAAGCCTTTTTAGGAAATAGCAGGCTAGTCTTTACTCCTGGTGGTGAACTCCAATATTGCCATAAAGTTGAAAAAGCCCATATTGGCATCTATAAAATGTGTTATAGAGCTTGCAGGCCACTCTGACCTAAGAAGGGTTTCTGGCTCTAAAGTACACCAACAGGGCACTGGTGGCTCAGTGGTAAAATTTTCACCAGCCATTCCAGAGACCAGGGTTCAATTCCCAGAGTGTGCTCATGCCAAAAAAAAGAGAGAGAGAGAGAGAGAGAAAAGAAAAGAAAGATATATAAACTACACCAACAGCTTTGAGAAGCCATAATTGTTTCTCGAAATGGGGTTAGAGAATTTGCAGACAATAATTTCCATTTATTTACCATGTAATAAAGATCACTTATACCTCTTCTTTAAACTTAAAAGTTTGACCTAAAAATGTAGGTGGGGGATTACCTTCAGACTGCTGACACTCTTCCTTTAAATTGCCACATGTAAAACCAACCAATTAGTTATAATTCTAAATCTATCTAACTGTAAGCAATCTCAAAGAATCAGCTGTATCAAGGTACACAAATTGTAGATCACAGTAGCTATGGTTTAAATATTGACTCTAACAAAATGGCTGCAATTTTGATAATATGTAAATCTACTAACCATGTATGATTTATTGTCCAAGATAAACTCTGGAGAGAATAGAGAATGGAAATGCAGAAAACTGTAAAATATCTATTTTGAACTTATATGTGTGTGTGTGTATATGTGTTTATAAGGCTTGGGTGGGATGCTTTGCTTTGGGGCTAAGGGAGGGATGCCATGGAGAGAGTGCCATGCTCTTTTCTTATTAGGAGGGATATATAAGTAACAACTCCAAACATAAAAGTAAGAATGGGTTAAAAAAGAAACATGGATCATGACACTGTGTATTAACACAATGAATTGTATATATGAAAGTGGTTAAAATAGGGAGTTTTAGGTTTTAGTCTGTATGTATGTTAATAAAATAAAAAGTTAAAGAAAATAGAGAACAATATAATGTAAAGAGTAAACCCTACTGTAAACTATAGACTATAGTTAATAAAATAAGTATGAGAATATTGTTTAATCAATTGTAACAGATACCTCACTAATGCAAAATATTAGTAAGAAAAACTGTGGAGGGGATATATGGGAACTCTGTATCTTCAGCATGTTTTTTCTGCAAACCTACAACTTTGCTAATTTTTTTAAATTGAGGGGAAAAATGAAAAGAATGAAGTAATAAATTAGTAACATTGGTAGATATAGGTCCAAATATATCAATAACTACAGTAAATATAAATATGCTAAACTGAAAAAATAAAAGGTAAAATGGACAGATACACGCTACTTATAAGTAACACACCAAAAATAAAAGGACATGCAAAATTTAGAAATAAAATAGTAGAAAATTAAGTACCAGGGAAATACAATCAAAATATATTAGTATAGCTATCTTAATATCCAATAAAATTGAAAAACAGCATTATTAAGAATAGCAAAGACCATTACATAATGATTGAGGATTGATTCGCCAAAACGATATAACTATTTAAAGCATATGTGTATTTAAACACCTAATAAACTAGCCTCAGAATATATGAAGTTAAAATTGATAAAATTTCAGGAACAAACTCATATGTCCTCCATGAAAGTGACAGGTTTCAAAATATTTCTCTCAATTATTGCTATATAAAGCACAACATAAAAAGAAAGAAAATCATCATGATATAGAAATTCTAAAATATTCAATCTAAAAAAAAATGATTGCAATTCTGCAAAGCACTCTCTTTGGCCATAATGGAGAGAAACTGGAAATCAATAATAGGCAGAGAACTGGAAATTTCACAGATATATGGGCATTGAACAACACACTCTTGCACAGTGAGTGAAAAAAGAAATTGCAAGAAAAATGAGAACAAAACATATCAAAACATATGGGATGCTGAGAATGCATTTCTGAATAGAAATTTATAGCCCTAAATGCCTACATTAAAAAAGAAGAAGAAAAGTGGGGAAAAAGTAGAGGAAACTAAAATCAAACACCTAACTATACACCAGGAAGAACTGGAAAAAGAACCACAAATGAATCCAAAAGCACACAGAAGGAAAGAAATAAAGATTAGTGCAGAAATAAATGAAATTGACAATTAAAGAACAATAGAGAGCATTAACAGAACAGTTCTTTGAGAAGATCAATAAAATTGACAAACCCTTAGATTGAGTGACAAAAAAAGAAAGACAAAAAAGAAAGATACAAATAAATAGAACCAGAAAGGAAAGGGTATGACATTAATACTGACTCCACATAAATAAAAAGGATCATTAGAGGATTCAATGAACAATTGTATACCAAAAATTAGACAACCTACATGAAATGGGCAAATTCTTAGAAACACATGAACAACCTACACTGATTCTTGAATAAATAGAAGACCTCAAAAGACTAATTACAAATAAAGAGATAGAATCAGTCAGCCAAAACCTCCCAGCAAAGAAAAGTCCAAGATCAGATGGCATCACAGGGGAATTCTATCAAACATTCCAAGAAGTATTAATACCAATCTTCTCAAACTCTTCCAAAAAACTGAAGAGGGAGGAACATTACCTAACTCATTCTATGAAGCCAACATCACCATAATACCAAAGCTCAAAATAGACACTACTAGAAAAGAAAATCAAAGACTAATTTCTCTAATGAATGTAGATGGCAAAAATTCTCAACAAAATACTTGCAAATCAAATCCAACAATACTTTAAAAGAACCATACACTATGATGAAGTGAGTTTTAACCCAAGTATACAAGATTGCTCCAACACAAGAAAATCAATTAATGTGATACATTACATTGATAAATGAAAGGGAAAAAATACATGATCATCTGGACTGATATAGAAAAGTCATTTGACAAAATCCAGTATTCTCTCTTGATAAGAACACTTAAAAAGATAGAAATAGAAGGAAACTTCCTCCACATGATAAAAAGCATATATGAAACACCCACAGCTAAGATAATACTCAATGGTGAAAGACTGAAGTCTTTCCCTGAAGATCTGGAACAAGACAAGAATGCCCATTGTCACCATTGTTATTCAACATCATGCTGGAAATTCTAGCTAAAGTTGTTAGGGAAGAAAAGAAATAAAAATCATCCAAATTGGAAAGGAAGAAGTGAAACTTTCACTATTTGCAGATGACATTATTCTGTATAGAAAGTACCCTGAAAAACTTATGACAAAGCTTGGAGAGCTAATAAATTAGTTCATCACATCAGTGGGATACAAAGTGAACATGCTAAAATCAGCACTATTTCTATACACTAGTAATGAGCAATCTGAGAAGGAAGTGAAGAAAAAAATCCTGTTACAATAGTAACTGTCATGGTCAGGTTCATATGTTAACTTGACCAAGTGGTGGTAACTGTTTGTCTGGTTGTGCAAGTGCTGGCCTGTCTGTTGCAATGAGGACAATTCATAGAATTAAATCATGAGCATGTCAGCTGTATCCACAGCTGATTCCATTTGTAATCAGCCAAGGAGAGTGTCTTCTGCAATGAGTGATGCTTAATCTAATCACTGGAAGCCTTTTAAGGAGGATTCAGAAGAGACAGGCTCTCTTCCTGCTTTGGCTGGTAAGCCTCTCCTGTGGAGTTCATACAGACCCTCCATAGGAATTGTCAGCTCCACAGCCTGCCCTGCAGATTTTGGAATCTGTGTTCCCATGGTTCTGTGAGACACTTTGATAAATTTTATATTTGTGAGTATTCCCTGTTGATTCTGTTCCTCTAGAGAGCACTAACTAATACAGTAACCAAAAGAATAAAATATCTAGGAATAAATTTAACCAAGAATGAGAGGATCTATACACATAAAACTACAAAACATTGCTAAAATAAAATTTAAAAGGCCTAAATAAATGTAAGAACATGTTCACAGATTGGAAGACTAATTATTGTTAAGATGTCAATTCAATTCAAATTGATTTACAGATTCAACATGATCCCAGTTAAAGTTCCAACAGACTATTTTGCAGAAATGGAAAAGCCAATTATCAAATTTATTTGGAAGGGTAAGGGGCCCCAAGTAACCAAAACTATCTTGAAAACAAAGAGTGAAGCTGTTTTTAAAATATATTACAAAACTACTACAGTCAAAACAGAAAGTACCTGCATAACAATAGATATATCCACCAATGTAATCAAACTAAGACTTCAGAAACAGACCCTCACACTTACAACCAATTTGATTTTTGGCAAGGCTACCAATTCTGATAAATTTGGACAAAACAATTTCTTCAACAAATGGTGCTAAGAGGCCTAGATATCCATATGAAAGAGGACCCCTAACTCACATCTAATCAAAGACTTAAATATAAAGACCAAACCCATAAAACTCCAAGGCAAAAATGTAAGAAAGTTTATCTTCAAGATCTTGAGGTAAGCAATGGTTTCTTAGACTTTGTGCCCAAAGCACAAAGAAAGAAAGAAAAAGTAAATAAATGGGACCTCCTAAAAATTAAAACCTTTTGGGCATCAAAGGACTTTGTCATGAAAGTGAAAAGACAACCCACTCAATGGGAGAAAATATTTCAAAAACATATATCTAATCAGGAGTTAATCTCCAAAATATATAAAGAAATCTACAACACAATCATAAAAAGACAAATAACTCAGTTTAAAAATATGCAAAAGACTTGACTAGACATTTCTCTAAAGAGGAAATGCAAATGGCTAAAATGGACATGAAAAGAGGCTCAACAGCACTAACTACTAGGGACATACCCATCAAAACCACAATGTGATACTACTTCACACCTATTAGTATGGCCATTATTAAAGAAGAAGAAGACTATAACTACTGGAGAGGATGTGGAAAAAAGCACTCATTTATTGCTGGTGGGAATGTAAAATATTGCTGTCACTATGGAAAACAGTTTGGCAGTACCTCAGTAAACTAAGTATAAAATTGTCATATGATCTGGTGATCCCACAATGAGGCATATACACAGAAGGAGCTAAAGCAAGGACTTAAACATATATTTGCATATCAATGTTCATAGTGGCATTATTCACAATTACCAGAAGATGGAAGCAATATAAGTGTCCATCAACAATTGAAAAGATAAAATATGGTATATGTGTCAGTTTGAAAGGATGTATGTACCCTAGCAAAACCATGTTTTAATCTTTTTTTTTTAAATTTGCATATGGGCAAGAGGCCTCAGGGATCGAACTCCAGAACTCCAGACCTCCAGCACAGCAGGTTGGAGCTCTGCCTGCTGAGCCACGGCAGCCACCCCCATGTTTTAATCTTAATCCCATTTTGTAAAGGCAGCCATTTCTTCTAATCCCTATTCAGTACTGTATGTTTGAAACTCTAATTAGATCATCTCCCTGGAGATGTGACCCAATCAAGAGTGGTTGCTAAATTGGATTAGGTGGAGGCATGTCTCCACCCATTTGTGTGGGTCTTGATTACTTTACTCAAATCCTATAAAAACAGGAAACATTTTGGAGAAAGAGAGATTCTAAGAGAGTAGAGAATGACATAGCTATGAGAAGCACAGAGTCCACCAGCCAGCAACCTTTGGAGATGAAGAAGGAAATGCCTCCCTGGGAGCTTCATGAAACAGGAAGCAAGGAGAGAAAGCTAGTAGATGACACCATGTTTGCCATGTGACTTTCCAGATGAAAGAGAAACCCTGATTGTGTTTGCCATGTGCCTTCTCACTTGAGAGAGAAACCCTGAACTTCATTGGCATTCTTGAACCAAGGTATCTTTCCCTGGATGCCTTAGATTGGACATTTCTGTAGACTTGTTTTAGTTGGGACATTTTCTTGGTCTTAGAACTGCAAACTTGCAACTTTAAATTCCCCTTTTTAAAAGCCATTCCATTTCTGGTATATTGCATTCTGGCAGCTAGTAAACTAGAATACTATATATAGACAGTTCACCTGTAAGAAGGAATGATGTCTTGATGCATGAGACAATATAGATGAAACTTTAAGATATTACATTGAATAAAATAAGCCAGACACAAAAAGATAATTATTGTATGATCTCACTCTTATGAAGAAATTATAATAAGCAAGCTTATAGGTATAGAATCCAGAATCTAAATTACCAGGGGATATGCAGAGATTCAAGAATGGGGAATTGATTATTAACTTGTACAGAGTATTTATTTGGGTTGATTATAAAGTTTGGGAAATGGATGGTGATAATTGGTAACACAACACTGTGAATGTGATTTATACATTGAATTATATAGCTGAATGTGTCCAAAAGGGGAAGTGCTAGAATATAAATTAAAAGATTAAACAGGACTGTACAACACTCTGAAGCCTGTTGTTAATGATGGATTATAGTTAATCATACAATTATAAAATTGTTCTTTCATGAATTATAAAAAGCTAATGAGATAACAATTGGGTGAGACAAAGAATGACACAGTGAAAATTATTTTGTACCATGGAAAAATTTGAGGTAATACTACTAGGTGATTGAAGTCTTCAAACTACAAGCCAATTGGATGACAAATTTGTTTGTCTTGGCATTTGTAGCTATTCAAAAATTCCCAACCAATATCGCCCAAAGAACCACGAACAAATATTTACTAAAACTCAGAGAAGTTTATTTCCTGAATAAAAATATCCAAAGATAATAAAACAGTTGTTATGCATTCCACTACAACACTCTTGCTCCTGGAGTAAAACCTATGATTTTATTTCAAGGATTCAGCTTTACTTCTTTAAGTTGCTGGGGAACGTATATAAATATACTATTAAAGGAAAACTCCTGGAAATTCATTACACTTATTCACTCATAACTTAATTAACTTGCAACACATCTAATGAACCCTTGCTCACTTGTCACCTCAGAGGTCCCTTTGCTGTCTTACATTCATTTTCACCCAACCTAAATCTTACCTAAGTATATTGATCCAAAGATGCTGTTGTTGCCTCACTGGTTTTCACCATGCTTTGACACCAATGCTGTAATTCACTACCCTCATTTACAGTTTATGTTCAATTTATGTCACCCTTCAGAGCTCCCACAAACCAGAGACACTGAGTCTCTTCCTAGCCAAAAGCACACTTTTAGTAACTTAGTGACTTAATGTAATTATTAATTATTTTTCTCTTAAGGACTCAAGATGCTTTAACAACATACAAAACCAAGATCTATTTTATAAATGGCAGTTCTTCAGCTAGAACAAGCTTTCAAAATCCAGCTCTGATTCAAAGGTATTCAAATTCAAAAGATGTTATGAGATCCTTCTCAACCTCACCCCAGGTTTGCTGCTCCAAACCCTTCTCCAATCACTTCCCTCATACATAACTCCTTCATGCAAACCACACCAAAACTATGGCAATCATTCTTTGATTCTCTGTCTCAGTCCATGTTGTTCTTTATGCTGGAAAAAAAATCCTTCCCTCTTTTTTTTCCCTTACTTCAAAAATTCCTACTCCTTTCAAGACTCAGCTCAAAATTTACTCCCATTCTGTAGCTTTGCCAAAATGTCCGTCCACCCTTAAGTCAGAAAAAATAATTCCTTTCCCAGATGTTTTCCCACAGATCTTTAAATATGCCTCTGTTACAGTACAGAGTACACTGCATTATGATACTGGCTTTAGGTATTGGTAATTCTTGAGTACTCACATTTAACCAATTTTAATATCCATTTTTGGTTTGGGGCTGCTCAACATCTGTCTTAGTTTTCCAAGTATGTTATGACAAATACCACACAGTGGGTTGCCTTAAACAGTGGAGATTTATTATGTTATAGTTTAGGGGTCTAGAAGTCTAAAATCAATGTCTCAGCAGGCCATGCTTTTGCCCAGTGTCTGTAGCAGTCTGGTGCTGGCTTGATGCAATCCTTGGGGTTTCTTGGCTTGCATCACTGCCTCCATCACATGGCTTTTCCATCTGGCTTCTACTTCTGCTCAGTCATCTTTGTCTCAGTCTAGATTTTCTCTCCTTATAAGGACTTCAGCCATATGGATTAAGGCCCATTAAGAATCAATTTGTCTTCATCAGACAGAATCTTTGAAGATCATATTCACAAATGAATCTACACCTTAAATACTACTAATATCTTCAAAAGTTCTATTGACACATGGGTTTACATCCACAGAATCCACAATAGCTTCTGAACAACTTTCACATTTGGCATAAGGTTGCCAAATTTAGCAGAAATAAATACAGAAAACCCAGTTAAATTCAAACATATTTAATTTTTTAAAAAATATTTATTGTTTATCTAAAACTAAAATTTAATTGTTATATATATATTTAGTAATCTTAAATTGGGGAAGATTCAAGATGGTCAGTGTCAGAACCACAGTTTAACTAGAGATGATAGAAGGAAGCAAATATTCCTCTCAAGTATGGGCATAAGAGTCAGCCATCAGGAGTCCCTGCCAGGCTCTGCCTCTGGAGCAAGGTCATTAAGTAGGGCTATGGTAGAAGCAGCCAATGTCTACTATCCCAGGGCTCACAGTTTCCAAGGTCAATTTAGCAGCCTCCTTCTCAGATTATATTGGCTTGGACCACAACTGCTTAGCCTCCCATGGTTCCTCTGGCCAAACCCAACTTGTGGACTTTTCATTTTTCCTAACTTCCAAACCTTGATTTATTTTCCTTTATAGCAATTTTCCCCATTTGACATATTATATATTTGTTTGGTTAATGTCTGTCTCCCCTCATAGAAATAAAATCTTCCTGGAAACAAGATTTTACTTTGTTCCCTACTCTATCTCAAAGCCCAGAATTGGGACATATGGTAGAAACTCAAAGCACATCTGCTGAATAAGGGAAGGAATGAATGAATTCTTCCAAATAAATACTACTTCTATTTAAGTGTAACTAGAATTGATTTCTGTTTACAAAACCAAAATACTTGTTTAGTACATTCAGTTTCTTTTAAGAAATAGATTTACAGATCATTTAGAGTAGTGCTGATGTCTAACATATCAAAATAAAAATTGTACAAACCTTGAGTAAAACAACAAAGTAATCCTGTAGATCAGACTTAGTAATTAAGAAATCAGACAAAATAAATGATTTTCCCATTTGTATCTGAGTTTCTCAGGATGCTAAAACTAATAGCACAAAATGGGTTTGCTCATCAGCTCACAGTTCAGAGGCTAGAAGGCTTGCTTTCTCCTGGGGTCCATGGCACTCTGGCTGGGTGGCAGTCCTTGAGTTCTTCAGCTTTCCTGTCACATGGCAATATCCCTTCCTCTTGGTTCAGGTTCCAGCTCCCCCTCAGGGTGTTCTCTTTCATAAGGCTTCCAGCAATAGGATTTAGACCCATTCAGTTTCAGTTGGCAATACCTCAACTGAAAATAACACCTTCAAAAGTTTCTATTTATAAAGGGTTCACGTGCACAGGAATGGAATTAAGAGTAAGAGCATATTTTATCTGAGATACATAATTCAATCTGTTATAGCATTCCTGATACCTAGATGTCACTGCTTCTATGATTTAGGCTTTATGTTCAAAAACAAATGATGAAGGAGTCAAGATTTTTGGCAAATATGGAAAAAATTTCTGGTGAACTAAAATTGTCCTTTTCCCCAACCATTTCTGTTTTTGTAATAAACGTCTTCATAAAATATATTTTAATATTAAATATTTATTCACATATATAGTAAAATAGTAAAAAAGAGAAGAATTTTTCTTCAACTATACTATTTCCATATCCTATTTTTGTATAAATGGACTTTTCACAGTTTTTCTAAAAATAAATATCTTAAAGAAATAAGAGCTTATCTTATAAGTAAATCAGATGACAGCAAGTTTAGATAGCTGGGCTAATAAATAAAAATTGATCCAAAGCTATGAAAAAATTTCACATCAAGATTATTTTCAATGTTCCTTCAGAAACAAAAACTGACAACCATATCACATTAAAATGTTTTATTTTGGAAGATTGTAGAAAACAAATTTATTTCCATTTGCCACATTGCATTTAGCCCTGGAAAGTATTTCTGTGGCAGCACTAAGATATGGATGTAAAACTATAACCATGATATACTATCAATGATTTTTTTCTGATTCGTGAAGAAAATCATCAAGTAACAAGAGAATCAAATTAATGGTCTCAGCCATTTCCTCCATAAATTAGTCTTATTTTAAATCTTACAATCATATTTTAGCAACAAAATAGTCATTATATTTTTGTTTTTAAGCCTTTTCAATATTATATATAGCACTCAGATTTATCATTTGAATAAGGCATTAAAATTATTGGCATAAATATCATGATGAAATAATTAAACATCATTTTCATTTCAAAAAGTGGTAAAGTACCTGTTTAAATGATATTTAAGTATCATTTTCATTTCAAAAACTAGTGAAGCCAGAGGACTTCAGTGAAGAAATAGTCTTGGAAGCTCTGTCCATTTCTTTTCACAATACACTGAAAAGAAGCACATCCACTGACAGCAATTTAGTTGTGTTCATAATTTTCACTACTGCTTTTATCACTGAATGAAGAGAAGGAAATTATTTCCAGTCAAATGTTCACTGTGACTACAGAAATTTGTGCCTTGGTATTCAAAGCAATCTCTTTTTCCACTGAGTAATGCTATTCCTTCCTGCATGGGAGGTTGATACACTGTCATGCCAATCTCAGAGCACATTCTCTATTCTGTGGCTCAGCTCAAATATAAATATTAACAATATTTTAAAAATCTCTTCTGCAGCATTAGTTTGTAGTGGTGATCAAAAGTTAAAGTCATTACTTTTGTCTCATCTATACATAGCCTAATTGCCAGGAAAATATTCATGTTCCCAGTATAGTACCGGTATCATCCAATTAAAAGTACTCAATATAATAGTAAACCACATAATAATAATTGCTTTTCTAAACCATATTTCCTTGATATTAGGCAACATCCAATAGTGTTATTTGATTTTAAAATAGTAGCTTGAAAATAACATTTATTTCTCTCTCTGCATTAATTATACTAATGTATAAATTTTTTTTGGCAATACAGTGCTTGTACTGTTTTCTTGATAGATGTAGTCTCAAAAATTTCACAGCAATTTCTCTGATTTAATAATGGCCTATGGAGTACACGATTTTGTTCTTGTTCTAGAAAAGTTTTGATTGCTCTGTCACCTGAAAAAGCATCTGAGAAACTATGGCTTCTTGTATATGCTTGACAAATTCTATAAACAAATGGGTTGTGAAGCCAGTAAAACTAAATTTCCACATTTTAATCTGAATATTCATTGTATTTCTTATCTGCAATTTTCTCGCTTGGCTGCTTACATGAACACATTACACTTGATTAATTATTTTTCTGAGGATGCACAGATTTATACTCCAGGGTGACATTTTTATTTTGAGATGACATTTTTGCCTTCTATTTTTATCATTGCTTTTATGCTTTCACAAAACAATTTAATCCATTATTCATGAATGGTGGTTCAAATGCAAAAGGACTTTTTTTGTGAGTCTGTGCTGGCTCACATCATCCTCCTTTCCATGGTGTATAGGTTGTTTTCTGGCCTCAGAATATGCCCTATCATAGACTTGAACCCCTGAGCACCTTCACTCAGAATTTAGTGAACCACCATCATTCCCTCCTACACAGTGGTTTTGGCTTGCCTACCTGGGAGACTCTTTGATGCCGTGGTATTGTGCAGGTCTAAAGGTATCATGAATGGTCAGGCTCAGTTACTCTGGTTTCTTACAGACATCCTCTTTTGGAATATCATTTCTCTCCATCTTGATGGCTTACCAACCAAAGTGCCAAAAACAAACTTAAAGACACTACCAAAAGTTTTCTCTACACTTTGACATTCAATCCCACCTTTTGTAGTGGATGCTCTGTTTACTCGATGATCTATCATTCAATGCTTCTTAATACTCTATATTTTCATTATTCTCTTATATTGCTCTGGTTGAGCATGAGTAGATTGATTGTTTCTAAAGAAAGAAATAGGAAATTATTTTAGCTTGTTATTCATCAGACAAAACTACTTGGCAGAGGGCCTCCAGCTGCATTTTTGAAGTCCTTGACTGTATTGGGGCTCTCTCCACCATTTGAGTTAAAAATCTAGCAATTGTTTTGCTTTTTCCTTTTCTGTCCCTCAGTGACTAAGTTCTTTCATCACTGCAGGACTTCCTTCCATTTTCCATGCAGCCACTCTTGTTTGAGGCCCTTCTCATTGCCTAGATCTGTCAGCAGTCCCCTAATTTCAGACATCTCTGGACTTCCCTGTCCACAAAATTAATCTTTCCAAAGTCAAACTTAAAGCAAGTCACTTCCCTGCCCTCGAACATTCTGATGCCTCTCCTTGCTTACAAAATAAAGTCCAGATATTTTAACCTGGTACTCCAGTAACATTATCTTAATTTTTCAACCCTATCACTCCCACTATATCTAAAAGTTCTGCTTTCTAGCTCATCTAGGCTATCTTCTAGTCCCCAGCCACAAGCTGAATTTACCTATTGGCATACCTTTGCTCCTTCCTTTGATTTGAATGCTTTATATCCACCATCTTCACTTTGCTTTTACAAATTTTTTCCCAACTTCATAGACCAAAGTAGAACAGCCCTTCCACAAACTTTAATTACACACATACACACTTATTAGTCACCTGAGATATAAGATCTCACCCTCTCACACTTCTGACTTTCAATTACAGAGAGAGATAAGACAAGCAAGTGCCCAGAACAGGGTAGGCTGAGACACTGGCACAAAGGACATGCTAAGAACCAAGAGGAGAGGACAAAGAGCTTCTTTTCTTAATCACCCTGTCAGATGTGATCCTCCCTTCCTGTGGCCCCTGGGACATAATGCTCTGTACAGTTCCTGGGATGTGATATCCACTGCCAGAATGCTCCTGTGAGTCAAGCCCATAGCTCAGACAGCTTTGTCTCCTCAGCCACTGTCCCACTGTTTTGCACACAGGTACTCTATCAGAATTTATTGAACCCACAAGGCAAACTGAGTTTCCTTTCCTCTTGTTCTGTATCATCTCAAATTTCATGTGAAAATGGAAGAACCCATGTACAATGTACCCTCATCTCAATGAAAGCCCAGGATTACCCTTGGCTGTTAATACTCCCTTTCTGTAAGACCCTTGGTGGGAAATTTGTATTTTTATTTTCACATTCTTCTTCTTTGTCACATTCTCCAGGCTCTGTATCTGTCTTCTACAAGCTGTGGCTTTGTCAAACACACACACATCCCTGTTTTAGAGATTCTAACCCATGGGTTATCCAGCTAGTTATTACCTCTCTGTTCACCTGTTTGTACTTTATGATTACTGACTAGTAGTAATTACTATGACTGACAAGAGAAGGAGTTAATGATTCTGTCCCCTTACCCTGGTAGAATGACTCTGTCACCACAGGAGCCTTTGGGGCTCTTTCCTGAAGGGTTGCCTGTTTGTTCTCTGAAAACCTAGCCCTCATTTCCCTCCATGGTAAACTGGAGCAGTTTGTGTGTATTAATCAAAGATTTGTGAAAAGCAATCACCACCCTTCCCCCCAAAAAGGCCCCAAGTGAAAACACAAACCTGAAAGATTATGAGCTATGAATTATTTTTAGTAGAGACAAATTTCTACAAGTAAATTTGTGTTGCGTCTGCTTCATTTGTGATTAAGGGGTTATGTTTTGGTAATGAGTTGTACATGGAAATACATCCCAGGCTTTTTTAAACCATGGTCCTTTCCAAGGAGAAACCATAATGCTGGAAATATTCATGGTGCCAGGAACTACACAGCCAGTTATTGAATGAACTGAAGTAACTTGAATAAAGTGCTGTGGGCAATCCTCAAAAAAAAAATCCCATTCACCTCCCTTTAGAGAGTAGGTATCTTTCTCCTTTCTTTGGCCAAAGACTAAAGTGTTTTTTTGCTTTACCCAATCTGGTTTTGTTCTGTTAGTATGCGTGACACCAGACAGGAGACCCATTTTGGGGATCTTGCCGAGAGAGGGTAAGTAACAGTAACATATATGAAATTATAAAAAAACTACTGGAATTTCTGAAAATCTACTAATCAACTATTTAAAAGTTGTGAAATATACATTAAAAAGTATTTTTCCCAATTTTCTTTATAAAGATCAAATCACGAGATACATCAAGTACCACATGTTGAAAAACTTTGTTCCACATTTTAATATACATGTCACTGAAAAAGATATTTCATGGTCACATGTTTTTGCAAAAGTCTGGACTAAACAAAATCTACCAGGTTTCTTTCCTGCAGCTCCTCAAGAAGGGGGAGATAGCATGTGTTAACTGTCCAAGTTTATTTCCCCACAGAACCTTTTCTTCCCTTCTTATGAAAGTTTCTTTTGGAACATGGTTTGTCTAAAAATTTCTTGTTTCATCCTTAAATCCCAGTTGGCATTAATTGATTAGTGGGTTTAATGAATCTAAGCAAGTCTCATTTATGGCTGAGATTTATATACCTAGAAAGCAACTCATTTTCCAAATAGGCATGTCAATTTACTTCTTTCCAGAGTTCTCAGTTGAAAGACATTAAACACTATTAATTATTAAAACTTACAATTGTGTATCTTTCCTACATACCAATGTCCATGCATTTCTTGCATCATTAGGGTTTCATGTCATCTGGTTTTCTGCATCTTCCAATGAAGCTACAGCTTAGTTTTTTAGGTGCTCAGACCTTTGCAATAGCTCCAAAAGTAGTATTTTTTTCTCCTTACTCCTCTTTGTTACATTCTCCCTCTCACCAATTTCCTCATCTGATTTTGATTTTCCTTCATCCTCATAGAATCATTTTTCCCTGTCTCTCTCCCTCTCTTTTTGTCAAACATATTCAAAACCAGCATACTGTAATGTAAAAGAAAAAGAAACTACTGCTCTAAAAGCTAAATGAATCTCTTTTTACAGTCAATTCTAGGTCTCAGGAGAGGGTTTGATATCATAGAAACATGGGGAATTTTCAATTCCTGAAAATTACCAGCAAGTGAATTTTATGCAAGTTTCTTACTAAACCTCAGTTTTCTCATCTGTGAAACATATATATTAATATGCAAATGTTGCTTTATAATATAGTATATATAGATAATGCCCTGGAAAATAACAATTGCCCATAAATTTTAATTACTCCCACCCATTTCCTTAAGGCATTAAATATTTGTGGAACCTAGGCATACTACTGTGGTCTCATTTACTTAATCCATCAGCAAAAAGGTTAAGCCATTTGATGTTAAAGTTCCTGGAATTTCTAACACACTGTGATTGTTTGTGAGGTTAAGGAATGTTCTTTCCACCTCTTCTATAGGGATCCAGCCACAGGCTATTACACATAAGTGGGAACTGCTTCAGCAGAAAGGTGAGCCCAGCTTGCACCTTGGAGGTCACCAGAGCAATTCTCTACTTGGTGTCTCAAGAGGAACTGTAACCTTTTGTGGGCTTTGCTAAAGCGTCTAATACAAACAGCCACAGGAATAGTTTTCTTGTATGTCTTCTTGTTTCTCCTAGGCCACAGATGCTGCCCACAAACCCAGGGACTCCCAGAGGTTTTAAGAGTTCACATATTCTAGTAAGAATTTCAGTTGTTAGTTTCTGTGAATATTGGTTAAAGACACTCTGGGCAGCAGTCTTATAAATGATGAATGGCTCTTCTATTTCCAACTAAAAGTGTTTACACTCTTTAACACTCTTCTTTGGTGGATTGACTATTTCTACTATTCTCTCTTCATAGTAGCGAGAGCAAGATTCATCTGTATGAATCACTATAACAAAACTGACTTCGGTGGGGTTGTTGATATTTCTTTTCTTTTGCTTCTCATCCAATGGAATGGATAAATATAAATCTAAGTCACTTTGTTACTATACTTTTCTCTGAAACCATTGTAAGAATTCGAGAGTTTTGTCAGCAAAGGAGGACTCCAAGAGACGTTCTCTCAAGCAACACACAAGGGGTTTATTTTCCACACATGCGTGGGGCTCACTGAACACACAGGAACAGAGAGCCCCGAGCCTGGGTTTGGGGGAAGCTTTTAAGGGGTAGGATGAGGGGGGTGAGGGTCGAACATGGGTCACAGGTGCTGCTTCATGCAAGAAGCAGACAACAAACAATTTTACAGCAGGCAGATAACGAACATTT
>PVIY010009871.1:0-70896 GCA_004026745.1 Myrmecophaga tridactyla | reverse complement strand
TAAAAAACTTAACAAAAGAACATTAAAATATCATTCCATTCTACATATACAATCAGTAATTCTTAATATTATCACATAGTTGCATATTCATCATTTCTTAGAACATTTGCATCGATTTAGAAAAAGAGATAAAAAGACATCAGAAAAAGGAATAAAACGATAATAGAGAAAAAAAGATTATACGTACCATACCCCTTACTCCTTGCTTTCATTTATCACTAGCATTTCAAACTAAATTTATTTTAACATTTATCCCCCCTATTATTTATTTTTATTCCATATGTCCTACTCTTTTGTTGATATAGTAGCTGAAAGGAGCATGAGACACAAGGTTTTCACATTCACAGAGTCTCATTGTGAAAGCTATATCATTGTTCAATCATCATCAAGAAACATGGCTACTGGAAGACAGCTCTACATTTTCAGGCAGTTCCTTCCAGCCTCTCTGCTACATCTTGAACAACAAGGTGATATCTACTTAATGCATAAGAATAACCTCCAGGATAACCTCTCGACTCTGTTTGGAATCTCTCAGCCATTGATAATCAAGGATATTTTTAAATTCCATAAACTTAATTTTATCCACACAACTATTTTGCCATGTTACTTGACATAATCGCAGGTTTCAAGGTTTGGGTGTGGACATTGTGGTGGTTTGAAACGTCTAAACTCCAGAAAAAGGCATGTTCTTTTAATCCATTCCTGCAGTTTAGGTTACTTCAACTGAGATGTGACCCACTCCATTCGAGGTGGGTCTTTGGCCTCTGATTGGAGTCCTTTATAGAAGGATAAAAGACAGAAAAAGACACAGAAATTAAGAGACAAGATTCTGAGAAGCACCCAGAGAAACTGAGAGGTGGACAGCCAGAAGCTGAGAGTCATGAAACCCTGGCGTGAAGGACCAGGAGACACCATCCCTGTGCCTTCTCATATGACAGAGGTATCCTAGGTACCAGCAGCCTGTCTTCAGAGTTCAAGTATCATCCCACTGATGCCTTGAGTTGGATATTTTCACAGTCTAAGAACTGTAATTTGTAAGTTAACAAATCTCTGTTATTAAAAGCCAGTCCATTTCTGGTGTACTGCATTTCATCAGCTTTAGCAAATTGAAACAGACATCATTAGGACAGTCATTCTGCCTACCATATCAGTTTTAAATGGTGTCATTTAACTCTCACTTATTACCTATGTATCAATTACTCTTATTACTTATGCTTTATTCCTTTTCCTCACATTTATTTTAGTCACATACTTTCTACTTTATCAGGACATACAATACTTGCATATGATTCTTCCACCCGTGTCCTCAGCCTTCTTTGCTTACTGTCATCCTCCTGTTGAAGATTCCTTAGTTGTTTCTTGGTAGGATGAAGTTCTTCATTAGCATATTCTTCTGGAAATGCTCATCAACACAGTATTTCCTAATTTCTTGTGTATTACAACTGTTTTCTATAGCATTGATACTTCAAGAGCCATCTAGCTGGATGTATAATCCTTGGCTTCTTATTTTCTTTCTTTGAGTTTCTTAAAAATGTTTTTCCATTTTTACTCTGCTATGTTAATTTCTCTTGAGAAGTCTCCTGTCAGACTAATTTGCTGTTTCTTAGTTGTTTGGTCTTTTTTCCTGTTTTCCAGAATATGCCTGAGAGTTGATCATTCTGGGTCAATTTTCCGAGGCATATGGTATACACTTTCAATACGTGGATTAAAGTTTTCTCTTATTTCTGGGAAGTTTTCTTGTGTTCCCTTTATTGCCACATGTCTTAGGGGTAGTGTGCTGTCTCTATTTCCTTCTTCCTAGAAGCAGTGCTTCTCTGAGGATGTCAGCTCCAGTTCCCCTCACTTTCAAGTGACTTCTCTGTAGATGATGCTGTGAACTACCAAGTCTCAGACCTGGGCTGGCTATTTGAATAGTTAATGTTGGGTGATTTCTTTCCCAGAGGGTGGAAGGTGGTAGAGAGGAAAATTTTGTCTTCCCTTCATCTTCTGCCTTCCTCCTTTATGTCCCTCTCCTTTTTCCCACAGAGTCCCTCCCACTCTTCTGTACCCCACCGCTTTGCAGAAGCAGTTGGAGCTCTGTTGGAATTTGGCATTTATTTCTCCACTTACAGGTGCTTTGAAGTTGGTAATATTTTCTGTCTCCAAGGAACGCCAAAGGCATTACTTGTATGGGTTTATTTGCACTCCTTGGTAGTCTTATATATTTGGAGATGTTGTGTGGAGAGATATAGTTTTAGGTGGCTCCTATAATCCTAAGGCTGAGTAACAGCCAAACAGTCCTCCCTCAGTACAGGTTTTTTGATCTGAGTTAGAAAAATGAGTTTCCAGTAGTATTGTTCCCTTTTCTCCTAAGGCCTGTTCGTGCTTCCATTTGTTGCCCCTTCAAGTTAGTGGCTGTGAGAGAGCTTCCATTGGGGTCTGCTTTCATTTTCTGCTTTCTTGAGCCACTCTCTCAATATGAGGATCGGTAATCTGTACTTTCCTTTCATTTGGTTCCAGACGCAAGAATCTAAACTAAAATCCTCAAAACGTGTGGCTAGTGGATGGTTTCCTTCTCTAGGTTCCAGCCTCGGGCAGACTCCTCTAACTGCTGCATGCCTCTCATCCTGCAGACTTGGAGGGGGGACTTGAAGGAGGACCTCACCGATGTTGCAGTCTTTCTCAGAAGCATAATAGTTACTTGTTTTGTGGGAAATGGGAACCAGTTGGTTGCCTCCCAGGTTGCCAGGCACTCATGTGGGCACTTTGAATGTTGGCCCATTTAATCCCCCAAACAACTTGGACCCTGTTCAGTGGGATCTTGTTGAGAAAGGGACAAAATCACATTCAAGCCCTGGTTTGTTTATTCCAAATCCAACTTTTTCCTCCTCTCTACCTTCCTTTTGTATTGAGTAATTATTCCAACATCATGGAAGGTACTTTTCCAGGCCTGAAACCTGGCCAACTCTTTTGATAAAACATGTCCAAATATACAACAATATTCATGCAGTTCATATATTTTTCCTTAATTAATGACACTTTGGCCGAAACCTATGCTTCTCCCTTCTTCTTACCTCAAGAGGAATAAAGTACTTTCTGATATATTTCTTTTCATGATAATAATTTTTTAAAAAACAAAAGCACAAAAATGCTTTGTGCTCTGTGGCATACTTAGAGTCAGTTTGTTTGGGATAATGTGGAACATGGAGGGAGAAGGAATGAGTCCTTACTTTTTTCTTGCTTACACTTGCTGGCCCTGAAATTTGTCTACTAAACAAAGGTACTGGTTTAGATAATTTCTAAATATCTTCTTATCTCTAATATTCACTAATCCCAATCACCTATGGATCTCATACAATATGCTAAATCATCACACTAATACAGATGATGCTTTTGTCCCCGTAACCAGTTTTATGAGTAACCAATTATGAGTAACCAGTATCAGCTTGGCCAAGTTTGGATTCTATTTGAAATAGTTTGAATAAAGATGAATTTAAAATTTTATAAAATTTGGATTGCTGAAGACGCTGAAGGGGCTTTTTTGAGATTCTATTAATATTAGCAAGTTGTGACAGTGCTAATTAATGGATTGGCATGATATGCTACTTAATGAGATGACGACACTCTGACGCACCATGCCTCGAGAACTTGCTAACCTCAGGGTTCTTATAATTTAGTTTTACCTCCTGTTGAGTCATATTTTTCTAATGGTATGAATTAGCTCTCATTTGAATCCCTCTGCATATTTTCTAATTTCCCTGCTGAGGCATTTCCTTTCTGCATCATAAAGACTAAAAAGTTTGAATATTTTAACTGGAGGACTGGAAAATTGCTGAATGAGTAGGCAATTAGTTTCTGAAAGATAGGCCAAGTGTCACTGGAAATATAATTTTACCCAGATTTGCAGGAAGGAATCTGGTTACACAGAATGCTTCTCCACTATGGTGATTTGTGCTATTGTATTTGTCAGTTCTTTAAATAGGCACCTGAACTTCATATTCTTGGCTCAAAACCCAAGAGTCTGTATTTTATTGCATTAGGCAATGTCTTCAAATTCAGTTTCAAGTTTTATTGATTTACTGCTTGATTAGGAATATTGAAAAATGGCCACTTCTCCTTTCCTCTTTCTTAAAAATTGTGTTAGTGAGGTCTGTAGAAAGATAAAATTGTCCTAAATATTATTCCACTTTTATATTTCAGATCATTGACCATCTGTCTTCTTTTAGAAACAGAAATCTAACCTGGCAACTGTCGAAAAGAAAGTCAATGTTCCCTATCAAAGTGAACAATTTTAAAATTGAAAGATCTGTAAATCTCATTTTACAATAAGGAACCCAAGATGCTGAGAAGTTGAATGTCAATGTTCAAGGTCAGCTAACTGGGCCACATTTAGTGCTTTTGCTGTCTAGTGCCCCTACCACAAACCGCGGGGTCTGTCCAATCAGTGTTGTAGGTGGAACTCTTTTTTTTTTTTTAATTCCGTCCATTGATCTAGTGGATTAAACATTGGATATGGAATTTCAAGCCTGACTCTGAGTCCTGACTCTTTGGCTTACTAATTGTGTGACATTGGGCAAACCTTTCATATTCAGAGCCATTTATTCTTCATCTGTAAGGCAAGGATAAAAAATATTGATCTTATAGGACTCGTAGGGGGATGAAGCAAGGTAATATTTGAGAAATCATAAACTGAAAAATTGTGTGCAAATATCAATAAAGAAAATCTTAAAATGTGTTGGTTATCTATTATTTTATAGGTGATTTATGTCAAGTGAGTTGACATTCACTTGACTACTCCTGCCACTTAGACGATGATTCCAAAGAGCTGCTGATTCTTCCCTTCATGCCCAAAGAATTTCTGTTTTCTGTCCTTCAGAGAAAATCACATGTATGAAGGACTTAGAAAACCAGTTGGCAATTTAAATAATATTTTTTCCACTCATTATTATTATTGTTCAGTCTACTCAGGAAGAGATGTTTTTCTTGACATTGTTTATTCCTTGAAAGTTGCAATCTGTAAATTATTAAGCCTCCACTATAATCAACCCTAATTTATGCTGCATATAAAGTATGCAGGTTGTCTTTTCAACAGGCCATTGCCAACTGGATCTCTGGGAGGATATTTTCTTAAGAAGATATCTGAGATCAACTGATCTGATGGGCAAACTTGCATATAAGAAGAGTCAATGCAAAGAACCAAATCAGAGGTTGTATAGTTTTCCATATTCTTGTGTTACGCGTGTGTATTCATTCATGTAACCATCACCGCAATCAAGACACAGGACTACTCCATCATCACAAGGCTTTCTGGTGCTACTTCTTTATGGTCACACCCAACATCCTCCCTCCAACTATCACTAAACCAGGCAACACTAATCAGGTTCACATCGCTATACTGTGGTCATTTTGAGAATGTTACATAAGTGGAATAGTACAGTATGTGCTCTTTTGAGATTGGCTTTATTCACTAAGCATGGTGCTCTGGAGATTCATCCAAGTTGCAACATGTATCAATAGTTCATTCTTTTTCATTTCTGAGTAGTATTCCATGGTATGGATGTACCACAATGTATTTAACCATTCACCTATTGAGGAGCATTTTAATTGTTTCCAGTATTTGATTATTACAAATAAAGTTGCTATGAACATTCTTATACAGGTTTTTGATAAGAACATAAACAGCCATTTGTATGGAGTAATTGCCAACAGTGCGTACTGGGTGGTATGATAAAGTAAGGGTTTAGTTTTTTAAGAAATTGTCAAACTATTTTCCAAGTTGCTGTACCATTTTATTCCCACTAGCAATGTATAAGTAATCTTGGGTCTCTGCATCCTCACCTGTTTTGGTCTTATCACTTTATTATTCAAGCAATTCTTTTTTTTTTTTTTTTTGTCAAGAGCAGGGTCTGGGAATCAAACCTGGGTTTCCCGCATGGGAGGCAAGAATCCTACCACTGAACTACACTTGCACTGCATATTTTAGCAATTTTCATAGGTATATAATGACTTCTCATTATGGTCTTAATTTGAATTTCCCTACTGGCTAATGATGTTGAACATCTTTTCATGTGCTTACTTCCATCTATATATCTTTTTCAGTAAAATGTCTATACGTATCTTCTGCTCATTTTCTAATGGATTATTGTTTTTTTAATGTTGAGTTTGAGGGTGCTTTATATACTCTAGTTGAGTTCTTTGTCAAATGTGTGATTTGAAAATCTTTTCATTGTCTTAGAAAACAGTTTTTAAATTTTGATGAAGTATTATCACTTTTTTCTCTTATGGATTATAATTTAGGTATAATGTCCAAGATTGCCTTCCAGAAATATTGTTTAAATTTACATTCCCACCAGGAGTAAATAGGAATAACTTATTTTTCTAATCCTTATTATCCATTGATAAGAATATTCTGCTGTAATAGGTAAAATGATATATATTAGTTTTAAATTTGATTTTAAGTAAGGGAAATCTTTTTTCATAATATTTTTACTCTTTGTATTTCTTTTTTTATGGATTGCCTGTTCATGTTTCTTGTCTATTTCTCTAAGAATAATCTTCTTTTTCTCATGTATGCCTAATATACTAAGGACAGTTACTATTTATCAATCATTCATGGTATAAATAGAATTTTCTGTTTACATATTTGACTTATTCTATGTATCATGCTTTCATATGTAGATGGTTCTAACTGGTATGAAGTCAAACCTATCAGATTTTTACTCTATATCTACATATATAATCCATTTAGGGTATATTGTAATACCTGATGTGATGAAGATGCTAACTTCCCCTCTAAAAGGTCAATCAACTATCCCAGCAATATACTTTGAGTAATCTATCCCTCACAGAATTTGAAATATCATTTTAATCAAATACAAAAATTTCTTGGCTATCTTTTGCCAGGATGTTTTTTCTGAGAAAATAAATTTTAACACTACTTTTCTAAGTTACAAAAATACAATTAGGATTTAAAAAAATAGAATTCCATTAAATTATTAACATAGGCGGATTTTATATCTTTAAAATATTTTTTGTTAAAGAATATAATGACTTACCATTTATTCAACTTTTCATTTATGTCCTCTAAAGGTTTTAGTTTTCAACATGCTATTTGAGTTTATTCCAGGTATTTTATTTATTGATTTATTTTTTAATTTTAATTTTAATTAATTTATTTATCTATCTATTTATTTATTGCAAGGGCAGGCACCGGGAAATGAACCCAGTCTCCAGCATGGCAGGTGAGAACTCTCCCTGCTGAGCCACCCTATTCGAGGTATTTTATATTTCATGTATCTATTGCAAATTACTCTATATTTTCTAACTCCTTAGTATTGGTAAATGAGATCTTTGTCTTATAACTGGCTTGCTAGCTCCAACAGATATACAGTTGTTTTCCATCGCTTTTTCAGATAGATAATCATGTAATCTAGAAATAGTGATATTTTGTCTAAATTCTTACTTTTGCTGAATTGCATGAAATAGATATTTAAGCATAACAAACGTTGCAGTGGCTGCATCGCCCTACTCCTAACTCTCATTAGACTAATTCTATTACTCAACATTAATAGTATATTCACTATTGATTTGAAATAGATGTTCTTCATTATACAAGAAGGATATTCTAGTTTACCAAGAAGTCTTTAAAAATGAGAATGAATATTGAATTTTAGTCAATGCTCTTCACACCCAATTGAGAACACGTATTTTCCCTTTGACCAACATTTTAAATTATTTTATAGTTTTCATCAGTCTTAACATGTTACATGTTTTTTGTTTGCATGTTAACACTTTGAAAGTTAGTATGTGTTTCATAATGAGTGTTAAGAAAGCATGTACCCGAGTTGAACTGGAAACATTTTTTTCTTAGTGATACATAAAATAATGGTGTAGTTAACCTACAATGGCATCTTAGATTTGCTGAAAAACATAAAAATCTACTAATATCTTCATATTCCTATAATGGACTCTGTTCTTTTTTCAGTGATACTTTTAATATATCGCTAGTTTCAATTGTCCTATAACCGCTTTAGAATTTTTCTCTCTTTACAAGTGCAATTAGCCTGAAGATTTCTTTTTTGGACTATCTTTGTCAGGTTTTGCTACTAGGATATTATATTTACCTCATAAACAAACCAGGAAAATTTCCACCTTTTCCAAACTCTGAATCAATTTAAGTAATCTAAAAATGAAAAAGCCACAAGGTCCTGGACTTCTTCAGAATAGTTGCTGAATACCTTTTAATTCTCCCACAATTATATATTTATGAGGCTTTCTTTTTTCTGTGCTCAATTTTTATAATTTATTTTTTCAGAGTATTAGCTTTGAGCTATTTTATGCTTACTATTGTTTTATAATTAAATTAATATCAAGGGTAAACATCTCTCATTCTTATTGCTTTACTATGTTTATTGTCTTTTTTACTCCTAAATTAGCCTTGCTAGATGAGTCACTCATTTTACTGATATCTGCTAATAAAACCCTGGGTTTATTTATCATTTTCTTTTGCTATTGTGATTTAGAATTCGCTATGCCTGCAATCTCCAATGTTAATTTCTTCCCCCTGCTTGGGTTTAGCCCATCCTTATTTATATACTTATTTTGTCATTCTTTTTCTAGTTTCTGGAGTTAAATGTTCAGCTACCTTCATTCTCCTCAGTTTAATAATGAAATTTGTGGAAGTCAAGAATGTCCTCTTTGGTTAAAACCTATATGTTTAGCAACATTTAGTTTTGCACTTTAAATTTTAGATATTTGAAAAGACTGCAATTACTAATTTGATTTCCTTTTGGTCTGAAAATATTTTTTGGGTGATAAATTTTAATATTGAAGTAGAGGTTTCTTTTTTTTTCTTTATAAACTATTTATTATCAACATCTGCTTATATTGAATTTTGATAAAGAGGCCATGCTCTGTAAAATTTCTACATTTTGAAATTTATTATTATAGCTGTATATAGCAGGACTCTTTCAGTTCTAAGACACAGAAACCCAATTCTAAGTGGTTTAATGATAATAGTAATATAATAACAACCATAAAAAAATTATTGACTTGCTAGGTTGTCAGAAGCAAATGGGACTTAATCCAGAGTCTTAGGCTCCCTGGCTCTCTCTATCTCCTTTCCACTGCTCTCCTCCCCTCCATACTTCTCTCGATCCCTCCACATCTGTCAGGCAGACACTCTCTGAAGTGCTGGGCAGAATCAACCAAAAGGCACTCATCTTTTTACTTTAGCTACCTGAAAGAAAAAATCCTTGCTATTCTCTCTGCCCCCCCCCCACCCAACTCACCCTTCACCCCACCCCCAGATAATTCTTACAGGCGGGTTTTTGGAAGGTTCTGATTAGCCACATTAGGGGCATGCACTGTTTATTCCTTAATCAGTCACTGTGGGAGAGGAAAGGGGTATCTCTGACCCAACAGACCTGAGCCATGTGCTTTTCTCTGAGGCCACAGAAAAGTTTCGCCTATCAAACAAAAATGATGGTCTATGTCATCCTTTTAACTAGACTGTTTGTATTCCTGAGATTACTTATACTGCATTAAATCACTGCTCTATTGAGTGACATTTGGATTGCTTCTAATTTTGCTCTTTTATGAGCAATGTTCCAGTGACTGTTCCTGTACATACATCTAAATGAACATATGTAAGTACTCTCTGTAGGATGGATTCCTTGAGATGAAATTGCTGAGTGAAAGAGTAGATATCAATAAATTTTATTGATGCTTCCCTTCGAAAATGCTTTTATCAATTTACACATCCATAACCTGAAAATCACTAGATTTTATTACTGGTTATTTTAATTTGCTTGACCTTAGTCCCAGTAAAGAAATACTTTTTATGTGTACTGACTATAAATTTCTTCTCCTGGATATTAGATTATATATTTACTTATTTTTAATTTTTTTGTCTGATTGATGTGAAAAAGTTCGCTCTAATTAGGTACAATAACTCATTATAACATGCTACGTATATTATTAATATTTTCATCCATTGAGTGGATATTCTGCAATTTGTTTTAACTATTCATTCAGTGAAGGATGTATGGGTTGCTTCCAGTTTTTGCTATTGCAAATAAAGCTGCTATGAGCATTCTTGTATAGGTTTTTGGATAAACATAAGATTTCTTTTCTGTGGGATAAATGGTCAGGTATGCAATTCTTGAGTCATATGGTAAGTATGCATTTAGTTTTATAAGAAACGGCCTGTTTTCCACAGTGCTTGTACTATTTTATATTCTTATCAGCAATGAGTGAGTGATCAAGTCTCTCTGTATCCTCACCAGCATTTAGTGTTATCACTATTTTTTATTTTAGTCATTCTGATAGGTATGAGGTAATATCTTCTTGTGGTCTTAACTTGCATTCCTCTAATGGCTAATGATGTTGAACATCTTTTTTGTGTGTTCATTTGCCATTTGTTTATTCTCTTCAGTGACTATTTGTTCATGTCATTGCCATTTTCTTATTGGATTGTTTGCTTTTATATGGTTGAGTTTTGAGTGTTCTTTACATATTCTGGATACAAGCCTTTTGTTGAACATGTAGTTAGCAAATATTTTCTCCAAATCTGTGGCTTTAAATATAGACATTTAGAAATATTATATAAGGCAATGTCTTTCATAATGGCTTTTGGGTTTTATATCTCTCTTTAAGGATCAATTTCCCATCGAAATTATACAAATATTATCCTATCTTCTTTTTAAAAATATGTATTTTATACTTGTCATCTGGAAGTTTTGTATATAATATGAGATTAAGATTTTCATGTAGAATATAACTTTACTTTTTTGGAAAATTAAAGCCTCACAAATGATTGAATAGTCTATCTTTATCTTGATGATTCAAAATGCCACCTTTAATAAGCCCTAAATCTCTACACGTATACACACACACTCATACATAAGCACATATGAAATTTTAAGAGATCTCTTCTGTTGCAGTAATAATTTTTCCCCATTCCTCTACAATACAGTGGTAGAATTCTCGCCTGCCATGTGGGAGACCTGGATTCAACTCCTGGCCCATGCACTCCCTGAAAGCAACAGCAAAGAAAACAGCAGCCACAAAAAAATTCAACAAATGGTGCTGCAATAACGGGATAGTCATATAGATAAAGAATGAAACCCATAGAGCCTACAAAAAAAAAAAAAAAAGACTATCAGGCAAACAGACTGACACCAAATGTCTTCTCTGAAGCACAATAGAAGAAACGATAACATATACCAAAATTGAGGGGAATGGGAGTCAAGAAATGACCATGTAGCAAGCTATCCTTTAAATGCAAGGACAAAAGACCAAGAGAATATTGCTGACATACCAATAACAAAAAAATTGAATAAGGCTATCATGAAATATGAAAGATCTTTATGAAGTAAACTATAAATCTTTACTGTGAAGCAGTTGAGGACACCCACCAAGAGACACTTGATATTTAGATATACTAAAGGGGATAAACATGAGAAGCATTTCAAAAGGAGAAATATAGGGGGCCAGGCAGAGATTTGGTTAGTTTTGGCTTTGGCTTTAATATTTGTGGAAGTTTTCCCCAGTTCATGAAATTTAAAAAGTGACACCATGAGCTATCTATTATGGCTCCTTAGCATTAACTTATCCCAAACTGATGAGCTTCATCCATCCAAAATTCAGAATTGAATTTTTGTACAATTTGTATCTTTTGTACAATTTGTATCTTTTCTGCTGTTTACTCTGTTTCACCTTTCTGAACTATTTATTATGCAAACAATAGATCTTCTATATCTTCCATCCATGAATCTTATCTTGTCCCTAGTTCTTCTCTTTCTGCATTGCTTCAGAGTCCTAGGAGAAAGTCTTGAGCTTATCTTTGAATTCATTCTTGCCATTTTGCAGTACACAATCTACCTTCAATGAAATATTCAATTGAACAATCATATTTGTAACATATTTACACTCTTTATTCACTTATGTTCCTTCTCTTAATTAACCTTTGGTGGGACTCCACATTATACATTTTATTAAAGTTTCTCACATTTTTTTCCCCTCTCTTTCATAGGGGAACATTTACTCTGACTCCTCAAAATAGGCTTCTTATATGAAAGAAATATGCATGTTTTCCAAGCTTTCAGGAACATGTGTGAGTGTTGTGTACTTACAAATTGAGATGAAATATGTCAGAAATTATGTCAACCATTTTCATATATTTTATATGATTTCTTGTATCAATCTTCCGACAGATGTGTGCAGTTAAGTTGTCCTTATTTTTCATAGTATTCTCTTTATAATGTTCCTGGGAGGAATTCTCATCTGGCCTTTCTCAGAATAAATAAATTTACCTTGAGCAATAGGCTTTTGCTATCTTGCAGAAACTGCAAAATGTGTAAAGAATCAGATTTCTCTTTCCACATTGACTGTTATAAAGCTTAGACTCAAATATGTGCCCCGTGCTTACATAAGTGGAGGTCAGTTTTTTTTTCTTAGCTACATTCTTAACTTTATGGCACCCACCTTACATTTTTATCTCCTTTTACAGATTCTTCAAGCATTTGTCACCTTGTTATATTTTCTATATCTTGTAAAAAGCTTTGAAGAGTTTCTAGAACAAGGTGGATGTTAGACAGAAGAACCTAGTTAATGGGTGTTCTAGTTTGCTAGCTGCCCAAATGCAATATAACAGAAATGGAATGGCTTTTAAAAAGGGGAATTTAATAAGTTGCTCAAGTCTGTAGAAATGTCCAATCAAAGGTATCCATCCTGGGAAAGATACCTTGGTTCAAGAAGGCTGATGAAGTTCCGGGTTTCTCTCTTAAGTGAGAAGGCACATGGTGAACAGAGTCAGGGCTTGTCTCTCATCTGGAAGGGCACATGGCAAACACAGCATCATCTACTAGCTTTCTCTCCTGGCTTCCGGTTTCATGAAGCTCCCCAGAGGCATTTTCCTTCTTCATCTCCAAAGGTCGCTGGCTGGTGGACTCTGCTTCTCGTGGCTATATCATTCTGCTCTGCTCTCTCTGACTCTCCCATTCTCCAAAGTGTTTCCTCTTTTATAGGACTCCGGAAACTTCTCAAGACCCACCCAAATGGGTGGAGACATGTCGTCACCTAATCCAGCTTAACAACCACTCTTGGCTAAATCACATCATCCAGGGAGATGATCTGATTACAGTTTCACAGTATTGAATAGGGATTATTCTACTTTTATGAAATGAGATTTTGATTAAAACATGGCTTTTCTAGGGGGCATACATCCTTTCAAAGCAGCACAATGGGTCTTCCCAAACTTGAGCAGGAATTAATGTGAGAACCAGAGTCCAAGGTGCATGTGAGTTGGATGAAGAATCAAGGAAAGGACAAACACCATGCACCCAGGGGTGGTCTAGGTAAAGTTTGGATCTAGGCAAGGACTCATTAGAATGGCTACTATTCTGCCCCTCAGTGTTGCCTCACTCTTCTGAGAAGGATAAATCCCAGGGCCCAGCATCTAAGAAAATTCAGGTGAAGACAGTGAAAATCAACCAAGTTAGCCTGTGCCTCGGACCCACAGAGCAATGATATGGCCCAAATCCTTGTCCAGTAGTGTTAACAAAAGTGTCTTCAAAAAGTGGCATCTGGGCATTTAGCGAGCTTTATATCTAATCCTATAGCAATATAGGTATTATTATTTTTATTTTACTGATAAGGAGCATTGAACCTAAAAGAGGCCAATGATATGGCTAAGGTGTACGTTTGGCCCATGTAAAAACTGAGTCCAAATCCAAATTGATCATTCATGTAGTCCGTAGGGCACACATCCCTACCACTCTCCCAGGTTGACCCCAATTTGTACCTTGCCTTCAGGAAGGATGCTTAGTAATATAGACATCAGATTCCATTTTTCTGGAAAAGGACAGTTACTGGAGGTTGAAAGCATTGGTAACCCGCAGAGTCACCCTTGAACATATTGTCCAAGGCATGGTCTCTATTTCTGGATGATTACGTTTTCCTGCACCAATTTCCTTACATTGGCTCTTCTCAGGGTCCTTGTTACTCATACCCTACAGATTAAGGATGTGGATGGAGGATTGGAAACTGGATAACAGCCTTGAAATCCATAGTCCCAGATTATTTGTAAAAATACAACATTTCCTCTTATTAAAAAAAGTATATATTCCCAGTAAGGGAATGAAGGAACGACTATAACTAAGAAGCCTGGCAGTGTTGCTTCTATGATAGGCAGCTGGCTCAAGTAGGCAGTATTCATTAATGAAAGAAATAGTGGTTTCAGGCTGAGGCTATAACATAGCCACATAGAACTGAAAGAATCAAATCTTTCCCTCCAACTTGTCTTATTTTAAAACAGATATTAGAAGCTATAACCTTCTGTCTAGTTATACAATGCTTTGGATGTTCGTGAGAATGTGCTAGATGAAGAGAATAATTTTGACTTTTTTCTATGCTCATCCAGGGAAGCATGTGCTTTATTAAGACTAATTTGAAATGGACCAAAACCTTCCCTTTCTAGTCTTCATTCACCTTCCCATCCAATCATATAATTATTTTCATTGATTAAGACATGCCCCTTGATGATCTTATTGGAAAAGAGAGTGAGTAGATACTCAAAATGTTCATTTCAGCTGGAAAATAACTGCAGCGTAAATTTCCCTGCAAGGACCTGGAATAGAACTGTAGACTAAGGCTACTCCTGGACCAAGAGAACTCATATTAACTGATTTCCCATATTAGACTCTATCAATTTATCATATAATCATCAGCATTGGAGTTTCTCTTTCTCTGCCTCTTCACTGAGACTGAATATTAGCTGCTATCAGTTGTTCATTTGACCAGTGAATAAATACTTACATTTTTTTTTGCTAATAAGCATTTTAATTTTACCTATTTTGAAAGAGATGCTGGTCTTTATCTGGAATGTTAATCCTTGGTTTAAAGTATATGCTAATCCCAATGTATTTGTTTCTAAATGTTTATTTTCTTTTTATTTTAAGGCATTCATGATGACCAGTTATTTCTTTGATGCTTGCTCTGAGGTCATTTTTATTATTTTTATATAATGCAAGATCCAAAATTATGTGGTCACATATAATTCATTCTAGGTTTATTTTTTTACATTTTCATCTTTAGTTTATTTTGGACTTATTGATCTAGAGTGTAATTTACATATGAAGTTATTGTTTTTAACATATTTATCCAGTTTTTCCAAATTATGTGTTTTTCTCATATTCACTATTGAACATGGCTTTTTCTCTTGTTCTTGTTTATTATCCATCCAGCCAACAATGTTTATTGAACTTCTACTATATTCCATGCACTTTAGTAGGTGCTGAAGGTATCTTTGTGAATGAAACAGGAAAATACCCTTGCATTTTGGAGACCATATTACAGTGTGATAGCCAATTTAAAAGCAAACAAATAGATATGCAATGCAATTTTAGTACCATGAAGAAAACAAAACAAAGCAAAGCAAAGAGATAAGAGACTGAAAAAAAAAACAGGCAGAATTACTTTAGGGCAGGTAGAGAAGTCTTATCTGAGGAGATGACATTTCATCAGAGACCTTGATTAACTTCACTATTTGTCTATTTATTGGTTTCTTCAACGAATGAGTGCTTGGATGTATTTGTCAATTTTACCGACTTTCTGTTTTCTATTTCACTAGTCTCTTTTTGTATATTTATTTAATTGCATTTTATAGCTTCTTTAGTGACCTCAGGACCAATCTGGACAGATCATTACAGCTGATTAAGAGAGCTTTCAAAATTCTTCCTCCAGTTTGGCTGGCAGGAATTATTCCCTTGCCTTGGAGAGGTCTACTTTTCCTGTAGAGCTACAGGAAAGAGTAAATTAAATGGTGGCTGGAATCTGCACTCTCTCCCTCACAGGAGTCTCCTCTAGGACTTTAATGAGAAGTAATAGTTAAATGGTTACTTTCTACTCTAAAATTTCCTTTCCTCTGTAAAGAAATGAGAAGCTTTCTTTTCTTTGATAGTTTTTGGTCAATCCAGCAGTCATATGATTGCAAAGAAGAAAAGAAAGTTTTCTCACCCTGAGGGCTGTATAGACAAATCTTGGAGAGAGTGCAGGTTTGTTTGGTTCAAGACTACCACAATAAAATGAATATAGCAATAAGGCAAGTCATACAGATTTTTTTCATTTCCCAGTGAATATAAAAGTTATGTTTACACTATACTATAGTATATTAAGTGTGCATTAGCATTATGTCTAAAAAAACAATGTACATACCTTAATCTAAAAATATTTTATTGCTAAAAAATCCAACCATCATCTTTTTGCTGTTAGAGGGTTTTGCATCCATGTTGATGGCAGTTGACAGATCAGGCTGGTGGCCGCTGAAGGTTGGTGTAGCTGTGGCAATTTCTTAAAATAAGACAACAATGAAGTTTGCTACATCAATTGACTCTTTCTTCCAAGAAAGATTTCTTTGTAGCATGTGATGCTGTTTGAAAGCATTTTACACATAATAGAACATCTTTCAAAATTGGAGTCAATCTTCTCATATCCTGCTGCTGCTTTAACAACTAAGTTTATATAATAGTCTAACTCTTTAGTTGCCATTTCACCAATGTTCACAGCATCTTCAACAGGAGTAGATTCCATCTCAAAAATCTATTTTGGTTTTTCATCTATAAAAAGCAGCTTCTCATCTGTTCAAATTTCATTATGAGAGTAGAGCAATTCAGCCACATCTTCAGCTCCACTTCTAATTCTAGTTCTCATGCTATTTCTACCACATATGTAGTTACTTCCTCCAGTGAAGTCTTGAACCCCTCAAAGTTATCCCTGAGGGTGGAATCAATTTCTTCCAAACCCCTGTTAATGTTGATATTTTGACCTTTTCCCATGAATCAAGAATGTCTATCATGGCATTCAGAATGGTGAATCCTTTCCAGAAGGTCTTTAATTTACTTTTGTTAGATCCATCAGAGGTATCATTATCTATGGCAGCTATACCCTTATGAAATGTTTTTCTTAAATAAGAAGACATGAGACTTTCAGGAAGATGGCAGAATAGGATAGGCTGAGTTCACCTCTGTGCCAAGGAACAACTAGATAAATGACAGAAAAATGACTGGGACAGAAGTTCAGGGTGTGAACAACCTGAGAGGATCTTCTACGTGTATATGGAGGTCCTGGATGAAAAAACTATGTAATGGTGATACAGAGAACAGGCTTCAAACAGATCCTCAAGTAGAGTTGCATCCCCTGCATTAGGTCTGGGCCTTGATTTGGGGGAGAATTACTGACAAATCAAGTGCAAAAGAAGATCTTCAATACAAACCCAATCAAATGCAAAACCTTAGATGACTGAGAGAAATCAACTTTCAAAAGAACCCTATCAGGATAATCAAATACCTTGAATTTAACAGTAAATAAATTTAAAGTATATGAAGATACAGGCAGATATGACACAGCCAAATCACCAAATTAAACACCAGAGAAGACACAGACTTTGGAATACCTAATCAAAGATTTTCATGCAACTCTCCTGAATAAATTAAATGGGTTGGCTAATGATGTAAAGGATATCAAGATGACACTAGAAGAGCATAAAGAATTTGAAAGAATAAATAGAAAATAGCAGATATCACAGAAATGAAAGATACTTGTAGACCAAATTAAAAATATACTAGAGACATACAACAGCAGATTTGAAGAGACAGGAGAAAGAATAAGCAAACTAGAAGACAGAACAATTGAATTTGAATGCATAAAAGAACAAATGGTGAAAGAGAGAAAAATTTTGAATTTGATCTCAGGGAAATTATGGACAACATGAAGAAAACAATTATGAGAATCATCAATGTCCCCAAAGAACAAGAGAAGAGTAAAGGTTTAGGAAGATCAGTTGAGGAGATAATGGGGGGAAATTTCCCAATCCTTATAAAGTACATAAATATACAAATAAAAAAGTCCAATGAACCCCAAATTGGATAAATCCAAATAGATCTACTCTAAGACACATACTAATCATTTTGTCAAATGTTGAAGAGCAGAAGAAAGTCCTGAAAGGGAAAGAGAAAAATGACTTATAACATATAAGGGAAACACATAAGACAAAGTTTGGATTACTGAACAGGCAGTATGACAGGAGGAGGCAGTGGTATGATGTACTTAAGGGCCTGAAAGAGAAAGACTTCCAGCCAAGAATTCTTTAACCAGCCAAGCTGTCCTTGAAAAGTGAGGGAGAGATTAAAATTTTTACAGACAAACAAAGGCCAAAAGAATTTGTCAATGAGTGACCAGTTCAACAAGAAAGACTAATGGGAGTTCTGTTGGCTGAAAACAAGAAGACAGGAGAGGAAGTTCTGGGTGGGTGGGTGGCACAGAATTGAAGAGTACCAGGAAGGATAACTTAAAGGGCAGAAAGAGAAAGAGGGAAAAGAATACATAGATCTGACAAATAAAAACCAATGGACAAGATGGTAGATTCAAGAAATGCCTTTACAGAAATAAGTTTGCCTTTACAGAAATAAGTTTGGATACTAGCAATTAAAAGATACAGATATGCAGAATGGATTTAAAAATATGATCCATCTATATGCTGCTTACAAGAGACTTAGACCCAAGGATACAAATAGATAGAAAGTGAAAGGATGGAAAAAGATGTTCCATGCAAACTGTAAGCCCAAGAAAACAGGAGTAGCTATACTAATATCAGACAAGATAGACTTTAAGTGTAAAATATCATAAGAGACAAAGAAGGACACTACATATTAATAAAAGGAACAATTCACCACAAGAAATAACAATCATAAACGTTTATCTCCCAATCAAGGAGCTCCAAAATACATGAGGCAAACATTGGCAAAACTGAAGGGAGCAATAGATGTTTCAGCAATAATCGTGGGAGACTTCAATACACTACTCTCCTCAAGAGATAGAAAAACCAAACAATATCAACCAGGAAATAGAGAACTTAAACAATTTGATAAATGAATTAGACCTAACAGACATATATAGGTCCTTGCACCCTGAAACACCAGGGTATATATTCTAGTGTTCATGGAACTTTCTCCAGGATAGCTCATATGCTGGGGCACAAAACAGGTCTTCATAAATTTAAAAAAATTGAAATTATTCAAAGCACTTTCTCTGATCACAACACAATGAAGCTGGAAATCAATAAACACCAAAGAACCAGAACTTTCACAAATATATGGAGATTAAATAATGCACTCTTAAATAATTAGTGGGTCAAAGAAGAAATTGCTAGAGAAAACAAGTAAATATCTGGAGACGAATGAAAATGAGAATACAAAATATCAGAACTTACGGGGTGCAGCAAAGGCAGTGGTGAGAGAAATTTATCACCCTAAATGTCTATATTAACAAAGAAGAAAGAGCAAAAATCGAGGAATTAACTGTTCACTTAGAAGAACTAGAGAAAGAACAGCAAACTAACTCCACAGCAAATTAAAGAAGAGAAATAACAAAGATTGTGGCAGAAATAAATGAATTGGAGAACAAAAAAAAAAAAAAAAAAAAAAAAAAAAAACAAAAAAAAAAAAAAAAAAAAAAGAATCAACCCAAAAGTTGGTTCTTTGAGAAAATCAGTAAAATCGATGGACAGCTAGCTAGGCTGACAAATTAAAAAAAAGAGAGAGTGTGCAAATAAACACAATCAGAATTGAGAGGGGGTCGTTACCACAGACACTGAAAAAAAAATCATAAGAGGATACTATGAGCAACTATATGCCAACAAATTAGACAACTTAGATGAAGTAGACAAATTTCTTGAAACACATGAACAAGCTACACTGATTTGAGAAGAAATAGAATATCTAAACAAACAAATCACAAGTAAAGAGATTAAATCAGCCATCAAAAATTTTTCCACAAAGAAAAGCCCAGGACCAGATGACTTCACAAGGAAATATTAACAGACATTACAGAAAGAACTAACATCCATCCTACTCAAGCTGTTCCAAAAAATTGAGGAAAAAGGAACACTATTTAACTCATTTTATGAAGCTAACATCACTCTAATACCAAGACCAGGTAAAGATACTACAAGAAAGGGAAACTACAGGCCTATCTCTCTAATGAATATAGATGCAAAAATTTTCGACAAAATAATAGCAAGTCAAATCTAACGACACTTTATAAAATAATTATGCACCATGACCAAGTGGGGTTTATACCAAGAATGCAAGGATAGTTCAACACAAGATGATCAATCCATGTAAAACAGTACATTAACAAATTGAAAGGGGAAAAATCACATGATCATCTCAATTGATGCAAAAAAGCATTTGACAAAATTTAGCACACTTTTCTGATAAAAACACTTCAAAATGTAGGAATTGAAGGACCTTCCTCAATATCATAGAGGGCATATATGAAAAACCCATAGTAAGCATTGTACTCAACGGTGAGAGACTGAAAGTCTTTCCCCTAAGATCAGGAATGAGACAAGGACATCGTCTGTCACCATTTTTATTCGAAATTGTACTTGAAGTTCTAGGGAGAGCAATCAGGCAGGAAAAAGAAACAAAAAGCATCCAAATCAGAGAGGAAGAAGTAAAACTCATTATTTGCAGATGACATGATTCTATACTTGAAAAATCCTTAGGAATCTATGACAGCTTCTTGAACTAATAAATTCAGCAAAGTGGTGGGATACAAGACTAATGCGCTCAAATCAATAATGCTTCCATACACAAGCAATGACCTGAGGACACAATTATGGAAAGAAATCCATTCAAAATAGCAATTAAAAGAATCAAGTATTTAAGAATAAATTTAAAGGGCTATAAAGGGATATAAAGGACATGTACACAGAAAACTACAAAACATTACAAAAAGAAATCAAAGAAGATCTAAGTTGGTAGAATGCCACTCTATGCTCATGGATAGGAAGGTTAAATGTCGTTAAGATGTCAATTCTTCCTAAATTGATTTACAGATTCAATGCAGTACTAATAAAAATTCCAACAACCTACTTTGAAGACATAGAAACACTAGTTATCAAATTCATTTGGAGGGAAAGAGACCTCAAATAGCTAAAAACAATCCCCCCAAAAAAGAATGAAGTGGGAGGACTAACACTTCCTGATTTAAAAGCTCATTACAAAGCCACAGTGGCCAAAACAGCATGGTACCAGTGCAAAGATAGAAGTATTGACCAATAGAATCAAATCAAGAGGGTGGAGATAGATTGCTGAATCTCTGGTCAATTTATCTTTGACATGGTCCCCAAATCCAATGAACTGGGACAGAATAGTCTTTTCAATAAATGAGCTTGGAAAACTGGATATCAATAGCCAAAAGAATGAAAGAAGACCCTTACCTTGCACCCTATACAAAAATTAACTCAAAGTGGATCAAAGACAGCATTATAAGAGACAGCACCAATAAACTCCTAAAAGGAAATACAGGGAAATATTTTCAAGACCTAGTAATAGGAGGTAGCTTTCTAAATTTTACACCCAAAGCACAAGCAATGAAAAAAATCGATAAAAGAGAACTCCTCAAAATCAAATGCTTCTGTGCCTCAAAGGACTTTGTCAAAAAGGTAAAGAGGCAGCCAACTCAGTGAGAGAAAATATTTGGAAATCACATATCAGATAAAGATTTGATAACCCACATAAATAAAGAAACCACACAACTCAACAACAAAGGAACAAACAACCCAATTATAAAATGGGATAAAGATATGAGTAGACATTTTTCCAAGGAGCAAATACAGATGGTTAAAAAACACATGAAGAAATGCTCATTTTCATTAGTTTATAAGGAAAATGCAGATCAAGACCACACTGAGATATCACCTCAACACCTGTAAGAATGGCTGCTATTAAACAGGAAACTACAAATGTTGGAGAGGACATGGAAAAATTGGAACACTTATGCACTGCTTATGGCGATGTGTAATGGTACAGCCTCTATGGACGACAGTTTGGTGGTTCCTTAGAAAACGATATATTAAGTTGTCCTTTGACCTGCAAGTACCACTACTTGATATATATCCAGAAAAGCTGAAAGCAGTGTCACAGACATTTACACACTGATGGTAATAGCAGCATTATTCACAATTACCAAAAGATGGAAGGAATCTAAGTGTCAAGAATCCAAGTGTCAAAAGATGGAAAGAATCCACATGTCAAGAATCCAAGAATCAACTGATGAGTGGATAAACAAAATGTGGTATATGCCTATGATGGAATACTATGCAGCAGTAAAATGGAATGAGTTCCTGAAGCATATGACAACATGGATGAACCATGAGGACATAATGTTGAGTGAAATAAGCCAGTCACAAAGGGATAGATACTGTAAGATCTCGCTATTATGACCTCGGTTTATAATATAGAATATAGGGAACCTAGAGATACACAGAAGCTAGCGATGGGTGAACAGTTAGCTAATGAGGTTGAATTTAAATGTAAGGGAATGGATAGAAGTGAAGGCAGTTCATTATTGGATTTATAAGTAATATTGCCATATTGAAGATGAACATGATTGAAAGGGGTTGTGTAGAGCCATGTATTCCATTGATTAACACTACAAATACAAATAAGTTCTTGCATGAACTACTTCAAAGGTAAGAATCTTGTATATAGGGTCAATAATAAGGAGGTATAGTGGGAAAACTACTATTGCATGCTATGGTCTATATTTAAAGGAAGACATCAACGGTACCACAGCAATACTGGGGGTATTGCAAGAATTACCAAAATGTGACACAGAAACATGACATGAGCACATTCTGTTGAAAATATGATGCTGACTGACTTGTTTGACATAAACAAGTCAGGATTGACACAAACCTTCAATTTTTAAAGACACAGTATCTGAAAAGCATAGTAAAGGGAAGTGCAATAAAACGAGGTTTGCCTGTCTGTACCTTTATGTGGTTGGGCCTTGCTGAACCACAGCTTCTGCAGAGTTAATACAGCCTGAACCCAGGATCCATCTACAGGAAGGTGTTTCTTTTTTCATGATAATTTAAAATTCAAATTCATATTACTAAAATGGAAGAGAGAAGAATATCTTGCTGTGAAAAAGTATTCATTCTATTTGAAGCTGGAAGCATCACTGAGGTTCTGGCTAACAAGACAGGCTATTCCATTTACCCAATTTGCCTTTCATCTTTGTAGAAAACTCATCTTTTCATTTTACTATTCAGAGTGATTTTTAAATTACATACCACCTGTCCAAAGGCAGAGAGACTGTAGCAGAGATGGGAAGTATCATACTTTACAGAAAAGTAACGATGAACAGCTCAACAATCACCCACCAGACAGCCACAGTGAACCCAAATTTGCCCAAATCTAAGAACAGGAATTCACAATTGTAGAATGATGTTTTGGGTTATTTTCATCAGCAGCAGAGAGGTTGGTTCTTTGCCTTTGGAAGATAACTTACTCATTTATATTACAGCATAAAGTAATTTTCTGATAAGAGAGTAAATGAAAAGCTTAAGTCCACATGTCAGTAGCAGCAGAATGCACATAAGGCATAGAGTGTAATCCAGTATCTGGACTAGGTGGAAGCAGTTTTGAGAGAGATGGATTTAATTAAGTTTCATATCCCCCCCCCCCAGTCCTCTTTGCTGAGATTTCTAAAAGCATGTTTTTGAAGCACAAATCTACACAGAAAGAGAGCAAGATAAATTTTGGAAACACAGTTTGTTGTCACCCCTTTCTTAGAGATTCATCATGTTCATAATAGAGACTGAAAAGACTCAAACAGTAGAGAAATCTGTCAATTTTACTTCACCTAGCATTTATTTCTCACAAAATTGTAAGAAATTAGCATTAAATGAAATGCACGTTGTAAAACACTGTTTTTTGCCCACCTGATTTTGTTAAACAGAAAGCCTTAATTAATTTACAGTACATTCTCTGACAGTTATTCTGTTAACCTCAGGTCATGAGCTTAACCTGACTCTTACTCTTCTTTTTAACCATCATACAAAATAGTTCTGTTCTGATCCTTTTTGTATTTTATACCCATCACCAGAAGCCACGCCTGTCACAATTCTTAAACTCCTTCCAAACATCTGACACCTTTGCATCTACTTAATATATTTTCTGATGATGATTTTCTTCTTCTGAGAAAAGAACATTTTAGAGTTCACAGAGAATAAATCTTTGGGCACAGTACTTAAGTGAATTTGTAATATAAAATCTGGGTTGAGGGGATCATAAAAATACTTTCAAACCCGCTTTCATGTGGCAACCCTCTGACTACCTCTCTACTCATGCAATCTTATTGATCATAGGTCCATTGGCTTTTGTGGCCAGTAGAGAACTCATGGTGAGCTGGTCCAAAGGCTTGTGAAAGTGCTAAGGGCCTGTCTTACCCCCATATCACTCTTCTACCCATATCTGTGGCCACATGTTTCCAACCTTCAGGTTCAACTTTTGCTCTGAGTGTTGCCACCCTAGGATATACATTTTAAAAACACTGTAAAAATTTAAACAAAACAGAATAAAGCAACCACATGAAAAACAATGTCTGGCTGCCACTAGTTAAATCAGTATCTCTGGGAAGTAGAGACTGAACAATATGTTTTGCTTTTTAAAGTTCCCTGGGTGATTTTTAACATGCAGTGAAGGTTGAGAAGCTTTGAGTTAGAGAATCAGTTTAATACTTAATCAGGGGGAATTAGCCATCCCTGAGGTACAGTGTTCTATTGAAATCAACATCCAGTAACTCTGCTTTTCTTCTTGTTCCTATGTCCAAGCTCTGATACACTCTCGTCTGCCATACCTCTGTGACTCAGGTCGTACTCGCCACCCCCAACCCAGTGGTTGTCCTGAGACCTAACTCCATGCAGTGATAACCTTCCCAGAACCTGACCTCTCCTGACCTGGGTTATCGTCTTGCTTTTCCGTTTTCCCGAAATGTCAAATTCTGCTCAGGAACACGACTAACCCAGCACAGTCTGCTTGTCCTGTCCATGCCTCTCCCCTCTCCACTGATCTGGAGAGGAAGGTAACCTTTCCTTCAGTGCATTACAGAACTGGTCTTGCCAAAGGCCCTTGCCATGTGTTAGTCATCTTTGCATCCCTATCTTTCTTATAATTCCTTTCCTTTTTTAGATAATTGCAAAGATTTTGGACCAGTGAATGATTTAATAATAGATAATTCTTTTATGAAAAAAACTGCAGATTAATTGAAATTACTATAGGAATTAGAGATAGGAAATCTAATGTCTAGTTCTGCCACTGCCACTAGCTAAAATCTGTGCTTCCGGTTCCTCATCTATTACATTCACAAGACTTGTTAGAAAGAAAACGAGGTACCCGGTGTATAACTGTGTTGGAAAAGTTATGAATACTATAATATGGAAGCTAGTTTTCTTGGCATTTTCTTGGAGTTTGGTATCTCCAACTCCTGTAGCCATATGCTAAGGCCATATGATTGGGTACCATATGATAATACAAACACAACCGGCCCTCAGAAGAATAGTGAAGAAAATTCTGCGTGTCACTCTACTCATTTGTTGGATTCTTCCCATATGGGCAGTTTCCTCTCTTGGAAGGAAGCAATTTGAAAGCTTTATATGAAGGAAATAACTAGGGAGTCAGTGTATTGCCCTTATTTCATGAAGAAAGCAATTGTTAACCTGAAAATAAATTATTAAAAGTAGAATTTCAGCCATTGACAAGGTGTTGAAGAGGGCTGGAGAAAGCTCATTAGCTTTCTTACCTAGATATCTCTTTTATTACATGTTAACACATTTTACATCCTTATTTAAAACTCCCATTTTACACATAAGGAAAAAGACTTCTTAAAGTTGACTTGCTCTGGCCGCAAAGATTATTTGACAAAGAACCAGGATTTAATATCTGTCTGACATAAAACCCACGTTCTCTCCCCCATATTCCATGACATAGTGAGTATTCAGGGCCACAAACTCTCATACTGCCAGACAATTAAAGATGCAAATGATTGAGTGAGTTCTTCATTCTCCATTTGGTTGTGAGTTGTCAAGAAATCAGAACGTGCTTGACTCATGTAAAGTACTGTCCAGTACAAATGGATGTGGGTTCTAATAAAGATTATCAGAAGATATAGTGATAGAGCATATCACTCTATCAAGGTGATATGAGCAAGAGCTATGTAGAAGAGTGCTCTACTCTGGACTCTGTAAATTATTAACTGTGTATCTTGAGCAAGTTATTTCAACTTACTATGCCTCAGTTTCCCATCTGTAAAATGGGGATAATGATAGTATCTATCTTTTAGCTTTGTATCAGGGGTATAAAGTAAAACATTTCACTTGTCAGTTATTCTGTCACAGTTGGTTTGGAAATGGGAATTTGGCCTAATGAGATTGCTATATCAGGGAACAATTTGAGCATTAAATTTTGCGTTTGCTTATGCATGATTTCATCCATGAGAAACATAAGATGTATGCAGAAAACTGCACTCACCTGGGTCAGGCAAGAATAAACAACATGCATGCAACATATTTACACAGACATATCCCTTGAATAGCTACCAGCTACCTCAGTTCACCCCATGTATTATGAGTCATACACATCCACATCTGGTGTTTTAACTTGCAGTCCCATTTCGGATAATCCCCCTTCCACCACTTCACAATATCTCACAAGCTGTAACCCCCCAACACCCACTTCCACCAGCAAACTTCAGGCCTTATTTTTTTTTTTTAAGATTAAGTGCCATAGTTATTGTAACTTACGTATTTCTTTACCATCATGAAAAATGTGCTACTGGTTTCATTAGGTTCCTTTCTTTTTAAAAATGTGTCACTACCAAAGTTTTTGAGTGCTATACTCTCAAGCTCATTTTCTCCCAAGTCACTTTTATTGCACAATTCTGAATAGTATGTTCATTTTTTGGATGCAAATGTCATGTAACAGAAAACTGTTTTTAGAACAGTGCCTGGTATATGATAAAATGTGCAATAAATCATAGCTGTTATTATGCTAAACAAGACCAAGTCTTAAATCTCTGTTTCCTATGAAGCTGAGATGCTAACATATTTAAAATCATAGTTAGAATTCAATCACTTCATATTCATTAAACAAATAGTAGCCATCACCTCCTAGGTGGATTCAAAACTAGGTGAAAAAGCCCCAGTCAGTGCTCTCCCAGCACTTAAGGTCTAACCCAGGAAACAAACAATTAAACCAAGCAGGTAGACACGGGTGCTGTGTTAGCTAGTACAGTATAGGAATAATTAACTTAGTCTAAGAAGATGTCCTAGAGGAAATAACATTAAAATCAAGCACAAAAGAATAAGGGCTTTTCCAGAGACTATGGGAAGGGATGTGGGTTTGGTCTAAGTATAGCACCAACTAATATGAGGCCCTGAGGAAAGAAATACCAGCACACTTTTGAGGAACTGAGTGACATTCTATAACTTTTGTGTAATGTAGAACTGAGACTGGTTATAAAGGAAGAAGACTCAAGGAGAAGGTAGACACATGTTAGGAAGTGCCAAGTAAAATCTGCTAAAAAATTTGAACACTATTCTAAAGGCAAGGGGAGAGCATTGAAAAGTTTTAAGCAGGGTATTCTGATGATCAAATCTGACTTTTAAAAATATCCCTCTGACCATAGGTGAACAATGGATTGGGAGGGGTAAGACTCAGGACAGATATACTAGTTTTAGGAGGTTATTGCACAAATATAAACACAAAACAATGGCTAGACAGGCTACAATAATTATTACAGTGAGAAAGATTTAGAAAAATAGGAGGTGGGAGAACAGGAGTTGGTGAGGCAGAAAGGAGATGAGTGAGAAGCAAGTCAGGGACGACTCTCAGATTTTGGGTGCGGCAATGAGAGAAAGGAAGTGTCATTTTCTGAGAAAAGGAAACTAAAAGAGAAAAATGGATATGGAATGGAAGAAGAGTTTTGAGTAGACTGGGCTTGAATTATTATATAGGTTTACTATGGAGCCATAGAACCACACAGGATGGAAAGGTTTAGGTCCATCAATTCCCCAGAGCTCAGGTGGGACAATGAATTTCAGCTAGAATTAAAATCCAGTGTATTTTAAATTCAATTACATTTGGCAAAACATGGCTTTATGCTTCTAAGGAGAAGATGTCTGGTAGAATCTGCAGAAAGAATGTGGAATCCAAGCGTCTTTTACAAACAAGAGTGGTTTAGTTTTATTTTAGTCTATCCGGAGTCAAGACGTGAAAAGTTTGATGAGAATAAGTGTAAATGAATCTGATGTGTTTACACGGTCATTTAAAAAAGGCAAAGAAAAAGCGTTTAGGATGAGGTACAATGTGAGTTTCTCTGAACCTAAAATATTTTTACAAAGAGTATGAAATGTATGAAGATAGCCAAACTGACGTCCATCCATCTTGCATTGTAACCAGAGTCATACCTTAAAAGAAATCAAAGCACATAATCCAACTTACTTCCTTGAATGATAATGAAAACCCTTCCTTTTTTTCTGCTTTCAGCCTTAGTGGGCATCAAGTTGTCCAGGGATGGAAATTACAGCAATTTAATTTCTTTTAGAGATCACTGTTGTTTCTGTGGTTTCATTTCTAACTGGGCTATATTTGTAGAACAAACTGGTAGACTCTGACTCCACTTAGCTCCAGTTTTCAACTGGATAGCAAATAAACGAGTGAAAGCAGCATTGCTATAATTATGGTCTCTAAATGTGTATGGTTTTAATTATGGTATCTAAATGTGTATCATTATACAGTATGTGAAAGCTGAAATAAACACAAGGATTTCTGAACACAAGATCTTACAAAACAAGTAATTGCAATGTAACTTTGTTCTACTTGTGGGATTTGTCTTAGAATATGCCAACAGACTTCTTATCTATATAAAGATCCTTTAAAAAATTTACTTTGCCATGTCTGAAAAGAATACAGCAGCCACATAAAGGTACATAAAGCCACATAAAGGTTCAGCTAACTGCGTTTAATTTATTAGTGTGTGTGTAGAGATGAATTGCTAAGGATCAGAGATATACAAATATCAAAAAGATTTCCCATCTTTAGGAATTGCCCATATTCATGATTTTAAGTGAAAAAAAAAAAGGCACCACAACATATGTTTCTGATTTGTGGGTAAGGGAAGTCATGGGTGGCATATTACAAAAGCCTTCACAAGGGCAGAATAGGACAGACAAGAAAACCTGCCCCAAAGACTTGAGCAGAGGTGGGTAGAAGGTTGTATCCTCACCAGTCACTCAAATACAGCTACAGGCGAGATTGCCTCTGGGAGAATTGTTCCACGTAAACCTTACCATATTTGAAGTGCTGGAGACTCTGTTTTTCATCAATGGTTCCCCTCTGGAAATGAGAAATTGTTAGTCCTTGTTCAACCACTCTTGTCTCATGTGGAGAGAACTTGAGCCCCAAGTGTCAGGGTGTGTGTGGGCATGTGTGCGTGTGTGCATGTGTGTGAGTGCATGTGTGTGTGCATATTGTGCATGCATGTGTGTGTGCGTATGTGAGTATGTGTGCCTGCATGCGTGTGTGTGTGCGCCAAGGTGGAAATGGTGGAGGGATTAGAGGGCAGGTGAAATGCAATGTCGCAGGTTTTGAGAAGGGTTCTTTATAAAAAATACCAATGAATATATACACATTCAGATGTAGGAAGAACATGGTTAAGTTTGTAGCCCAGACTCCTAGGCCTGGGTGGATAAAATTATGTGTTTGCATCATGACATACCCAAACATCACCACTTCAAAGAGCTCTAAGAGACCCCTAAGTTGAGAAAACACAAGACTTGTACTGGGGCCACAGGGCAGAGGGGTCATCCCATTGCTGTCAGGGCCATAATACAGTGCGTTTATATTGATTTAATTATAATAAACTTAGAACACTGATCAGTTTTATTGTTTGCATGATAATGGCTAACATTTACATGGCATTTGGCAGTTTTCAAAACACTTCTCACTTAATTCCCCCTCAAACCCTGAGAGGTAAATAGTATCATGCTCCCCATTTACTGATGAGGAAGCAGAGGCCCAGAGAGCTTTTAAGCATGCCTAAGATCACACATTTAGTAAACTTAAGAGTTGGGTCTTGAATCCAGGTCCCTAGCTCCATCTTATACTGTCCATTCTTGCTACACCAAGATGGTCCAGTAGTTCAAGACCCCAAGCCATAAGGAGAAACCAGATTCCCAGTCACCAAAGAGCAGATACATCCCTTTCCTTAGGGTAAAGGGAAACACCCCTTACCTCCCAAGCTCTGTCCTCTCTCCATCTACCCATCCTCTCATTGCCTTTCTTATATGGCCAGGGCAGCCAAACAGCATGGAAGGAGGAGATAGAATCCATGAACATCATTTATTTTCTTATTGTTTAAAAGCCATGATAAAATATTTGGATAATTTCAAATCATATATATTTTTATATTGATGAAAACCAAAGGAAATAGAAAAAAAATTGCAAATGCCCCAGGATATGCAAGTAACTGGATAGAAACACTGTATAAGAAGCAGATATTCTCTAGAATTTGCCCACTGAATAAAGAGTGTATAGTGTATAGAATTTGTACACTGGATAAAGAGTGCATAGTGATTAAGAACTTAGGGTCAGTAATCACACTATCTGAGATAAAATCCTCTTTTTAGTTGTAACTTTGAGCAAGTTATTTCAGCTCTCAAAACCTCAACTTCCTTACCTGTAGAATGGAAAGAATAGCATCTACCTCAAGAAACTATACTGAGAATTCAGTGATAGTCTAGGTTAAATACTTAGCAGAGGTCTTGGAATGTTGAAAATGCTCTAAAAAATATTAGTTACCATAATGACTTTTTTTGACTAGTTTTATTTATTTGTTTATTTGCTTGTGGCATCAATAATTTTTCCTCCTAGTTTCCTTAGAGTTACTTTGCTGTTTTTCCTAGCTTCTTGGGATGACTGCTTTGCTTGTATTTTAATTTTCTTCAATTACTAATAAAAGCACTTATAGCTGTACATTTTTATCTAAGGACTAGTTTTTATGCCTTGTTTTAGCTTGCTAAAGCTGCCAGAATGCCACATACTGGAGATGGATGGGCTTTTAATAAGGGGATTTATTTAGTTAAAAATTTATAGTTCTGAGGAAAGGCAGCTGGCTTTCATCTGAGATTCTCTGTTACATGGGAAGGCTCACAGTGACATCTGCTGGCCTTCTCTCCTGGCTTCTGGGTTCCAACGGCTTTCCCTGGGGTGGTTCCTCTGTGCATCTCCAAACGTCTGGGCTGAGCTGCCAGGTGCTGAGATGAGGAATGCCGAGCTGCTGAGCTCTCTTCTGATCTCTCTTAAGCTTCCAGCTAACTAAATTAAGCCTCACTCATTGTGGAAGGCACTCCCCTCAGCCTGCGGCAGCTGTCATTAGCCATAGATGAATTTCAAAGTCCACAGAAACAGAACAACAGGGTATCATCACCTGGCTAAACTGACCCCTGGGCCTAACTACCACAAGCCTCATCTGTGAGATTTGATGTCATGAATTCTTTATTTACTAAATAGTCTGTAACTACAGTTTTTGTTTCCGTTTTCATATTTGTTGTTAAAATAATTCATGATTGGGCGGCTGCCGTGGCTCAGCAGGCAGAGCTCCGACCTGCCGTGCTGGGGGTCTGGAGTTCGATCCCTGGTGCCTCCTGCCCATATGCAAATTAAAAAAAAAAATGTAAAAAAAAAAAAAAAAAAATTCATGATTTATTTATTTAAATTTTTGCATATTTCTGTGCCCAGAGAATATGGCATGTGCAAATTCTGAGTTGTATGTAGTGAAGTTGTGACTTAGTATAACAACAATAGTTAATATTTATGAAAAGTTTACTATTTAATGATACTTTTAAAAAGCCCTTTATTTGCATGTTTTATTTAATTCTCACAACACTCATATTGGGTAGGTATCACTATCATCCTAACTGTAAAGAGGAGGACACCGAAGTTTAGAGGGGTTGAGTGACTTACCCAAGGTTACCAAGTTTAAGAGCCGGTAGGTAAGCCCAGGTCTGCCTAAATTCAAAACAGAGCCATAGCCAACTGATACAATGATGTCCTTAGGAAAATAGTGAATGACTCAGGGTAACAAGGTAAAAAGGGTGATCAGTGTTCATAGAAATAAATTGAAAATAGGTTTCCAGGTAAGTCAGGTTTCCTAGCAGACCTTCTTAAGTAATTGATACTGCATCAGCAACATGGACAGGGCTTTGAGAGGGATTTGCAACACAAAACAAATGAGCAAGGCTAATGGTTTGTCTTTTTTTTTTTTTTTTTTTTTGCAACAGGCATACATGCAAGTTATTGGATCCAGCAATGGGCAGTGTAAACTATCTCTGGAATTGGCTAGTTGATTTGTGCCTGATATTGGCCGCTGCATTAGATAAAATTCTGAAACCAAATGTAATGAATTGAATAGCATTCCCCCCAAAATCCCTGTCAAACTGGAACCTCAGAATGTGACCTTATTTTGAAATAAAATCTTTGCAGATCTAATTAAATTAGAATGGGTCATGAAAAATTAGAGTGGGCCCTAAATCCAATGAGACTGTCCTTATAAGAGAAAAAAACAAAGGACATAGAAACATTGGAAAGAAGACCATATGAAGACAGCAAAAAATATTGAAGATATGCTGCCACAGGCAGGCCAAGGAACTCCAGGAGCCTCTGGAAGCTGAACAAGACAAGGAGGGAGTCTCCCACAGAGCCTTCACGGGGAGGGAGGGGTGGTTACAGATCTGTCAGCACCTTGATTTCAGACGTGCGGCCTTCAGAACTGTGAGAGAATAAATGTCTATTGTTTTAAGCCACCCAGTTTTGGGTAATTTTTTTACAGCAGCCATAGTAAGTAAGTACGGTGCTATTTATTGATAACCCCCAGTAAGTACGGTGCTATTTATTGATAACAAATGACTTATTTTATAAAATAAATTCATATAATCAATTTTCTGGTCATAATATCATGTTTGAAAATCAAAGTAAGAGTCCAATTTCTGACTCAACATATAAAAAAGTTTGAAGTGCCACTCCCATTCTAACACTGAGGAAAAAGTTGAACAAATTAAACACAACTCTTACTAGATCAGTCATTGGATTGAGGTCACAGGGCAAGTCGCTGACCTGAAAACTGAACAGAGGCAGGTAAAGAGAATCACAGCTCACTTGAGAAGAAGTCCAGGAGCAGAGTCCTCTGCTGGAGTCAGTATCCGTAGGAACACTTAAACTCCAGGTGAAGAATTGCTGGAGGCTCACTGAGGACTAGCTTGAGAGTTAAAAACTCCTGGGGACCCATTATTAGGGGCGTGCCTACATGTTTGTGTGTTTTACCTCCAAAAACACCACAAGGTTCCCACTCTCTCAAACTGGAGGAAAATCCTCTTGTATTTTCAGCAGGAGGAGGGAAAATGATCATTTTGAAATAAGCTCAGAACATTCTGTTCTCCCTAGCAAGATCCTGTCCTCAAGGGAAACTAGTTTGCCAAGGAGGGTTTTATTAGCGCCTAACCAATTTGGAGGATGGAAAATAACCAACTCTACCCCTCATCTAGGCTTCTTGTCTCACATATAAGAAGGAGAGAAAAAAAAAAAAGCTGAGAAACACTTGTGAAGGTGAGAGCCTAGGGGCAAAGGTTCACTAAAGACTCAGACCTAACAGGATTATAGAATATTCCTCTTTCCCCAAATCTTTCTACCACATCAGCAGAGCTCTTGTGTGATAACAGAATACAACTGAAAGAACTGCAAGGCTCAGCATTATTTAACAAAATAATGTCTAGGGAAACCCAAAGGAAAGGGGGAAGAAAACCAGGGCAAACAAACGAACACCAGAGTAACTTTTAGCCTTTGATGTTTACAGCTACAGTCAGCAGTAAACACAACCTAACTCCTAGCCAGAAAACAAACAAACAAACAGCTTCACACTAATGTCCTGTTTATCTTTTACCTCATACATCAATTTTGGCTTTCAACAAAAATTACAAGGCATACTAAAAAGCAAAAAACCACAGTCTGAAGAGACAGAGCAAGCATCAGAGCCAGGCTCAGATATGGCAGAGATTTTGGAACTATCAGACAAGGAATTTAAAATAACTATCATTAATATGTAGAATGCTTACCTTTCATGTAGGAGACTGGGTTCAATTCCAGAACCATACACCGCCCCCCCCCCCAGAAAAAAGAATGGAAAAGTAAATGGATGAAAAGGTAAACTACGAAAAAATTAAGTATAAGAACTCTGGAGTGGCTTTAATTATATTAGATAAAATAGATTTCAGGACAAGGGGTGTCACCAGTGATAAAGATAGAAGTTTTATAATAATAAAGGGGTCGACTGAACAAGCCATAAAATTGGCAATGTATATAAACACGATACTCAAACAAAAACTGACAAGTTCTAAAAACAGAAATAGACTCCACAATTACAATTATTGAATTACTATATGGCCCAGCAATCCCACTACTAGGTATATTCCCAAAAGAATTGAAAGCAGGAACTCAGATATATGCACACTGATATTCATAGCAGGTTGCATAAAATGGAAGCAACCCAAGTGTCCATCAACCAATGAAAGGGTAAACAAAATGTGGCATATATGTACCATGGAACAGTATTCAGCACTGAAATGGATGAAGCTCTGATTTATGCAACAACATGGATGAACCTTGAACACATCATGTTGAGAGAAATAAACCAGATGCAAAAGGACAAATATTGTATGATCTCACTGATATGAAATAATTAGAATAAGCAAACTCACGGAGTAAGAATCTAGAATATAGGTTTCCAGGAGACAGGGTGGGGTCAGAAAATAGGGAATTAACGCTTAAATGTTACAGAATTTCTATCAAGATTGAAAAGTTTTGGTAATGGGTGGTGGTAATGGTAGCATGATATTCTGAGTGTAATTAACAGAACTGATTTATACATGTTGTTCTAGTTTGCTAGCTGCCAGAATGCAACACACCAGAGACAGACTGGCTTTTAATAAAAGGGGATTTATTTTGTTAGTTTTCAGAGGAAAGACAGCTAACTTTCCACTGAGGTTCCTTCTTATGTGGGAAGGCACAGGATGGTCTCTGCTGGCCTTCTCTCCAGGCCTCTGAGTTCCAACAACTTTCCCCATGGTGATTTCTTTCTGCATCTCCAAAGGCCTGGGCTGAGCTGCAAGTGCTGAGATGAGAAATGCCAAGCTACTTAGGCTGTGCTACGTTGTGTTCTCTCATTTAAGCACCAGTCAATTAAGTCAAACATCATTCATTGCAGCAGGCCTGCCTCCTAACCAACTGCAGATGTAATTAGCAACAGATGAGGTTCATGTACCATTGGCTCATGTCCGCAGTAACAAAACTAGGTACACTCACCTGGCCAAGTTGACAACTGAATCTAACTACCACACATGTGAATGTGGTTAAAGGGGGAAATTTTAGGTCATATATATGTTACTAGAATAACAATTTAAATCAAACATAGCGCTGTACAACACAATGCATCCTATTGTAAATATAGACTACAGTTAATGTATGATTTTAAAATGTTCTTTCATGAATTATAATAAATATACCCTACTAATGCAAATAAATAAAATAAATAAATAAGTAGAGGAGACATGGTTGAAGAAAGAATCTGTGAACTTGAAGATATGTCAATATAGACTTCCCAAACTGAAAAAGAAAGAGAAAAAGGATAGGAAAAAAACAACAACACAGAATTAAACAAGACCTGTGTAACATATATATAATATGAATACCAGAAGAAAAAAGAGAGAAAGGAACAGGAGACATATTTGAAGTAAAAAATAATGCCTGAGAATTTTCCAAAATTAATGACAGACACAAACCACAAATCCAGTAAACTCAGAGAGCTCCAAACAGAATAAATGCCAAAAATCTACACTGCAACATATCATATTGCATCTGCAGAAAACCAATGACAAAAAGATCTTTAAAGAAACCATATGGGGGAAAAGCAACTTGCTCACAGAGGAATGAGGATTAGAATTACATTGGATTTCTCTTCAGAAGTCATGCAAGCAAGAAAAGAATGGAGTGAAATATTTAAAGTGTTGAAGGAAAAAAATCCACCAGCCTAGAATTCTGTACCCAACAAAATTATCCATCAAAAGTTAAGGAGAGGGTTGTGGTTAGTGACTCAGCAGGCAGAATTTTTACCTGCTGTTCTAGTTTGCTAGCTGCCAGAATGCAACACACCAGAGACGGATTGGCGTTTAATAAAAGGGGATTCATTTTGTTAGTTCTTCAGAGGAAAGACAGCTAACTTTCCACTGAGTTTCTTTCTTACATGGGAAGGCACAGGATGGTCTCTGCTGGCCTTCTCTCCAGGCCTTTGGGTTTCAATCAACTTTCCCCGGGGTGATTCCTTTCTGCATCTCCAAAGGCCTGGGTGCTGAGATGAGGAACACCGAACTGCTTGGGCTGTGCTACGTCGTGCTCTCTCATTTAAGACACCAGCCAATTAAGTCAAACGTCATTCATTGCAGCAGGCATGCCTCCTAGCTGACTACAGATGTAAATCAGCAACAGATGAGGTTCACGTACCATTGGCTCATATCCACAGCAACAGAACTAGGTGTCTTCACCTGGCCAAGTTGACAACTGAGTCTAACTACCACACCTGCCATGCCAGAGACCCAGGTTCTATTCCCAGTGCCTGCCCATGCGGAAAAAAAAAAAAAAGTTAAGGAGAAATCTTTTCATTGGCAAATAACAATTGAGAGAATTTGTCACCAATAGACCTGCCTTGCAAGAAGGACTAAATTAAGCTCTCTCGGGAGTGCAAAGGGAGTTCAGTGGTAGAATTCTTGCCCACCATGTGGGAGACGTGGTTTGATTCCCAGTCCATGCACTTCCCACAAAACAAACAAACAAAGAAAAATTCAACAAATGGTGCTGTAATAACCCTCATACAGCATACAAAAAAAAATGAAGTTCTTCAGAGAGACAGAAAATGATATAGATAAGAAATATGGATCTATATAAAGAAAGATAGAGTTTTCTAGAAGATAAATAAAGATAAAATGAAATCTTCATTTTTCTTTTTCTTAGTTGATCTAAAAGATAACAATCTGTTCAAAATGTTAATAACAACAATGTATTGGATGATTATATTTTAGGGATGAATGAGAAGAATGAAACAGCATTATAATGGATGAGAGGAGAAAGTGGGAATACTCTGCTATAGTGTACTTAGACTACCCACAAAATGTTATTAGTTGAAAGTGGATTTAGTTTAGTTGTAAATATGTTTTGCAAACTCTGGGGCAACCACTAAAAAATTGTGAAAAGAAGTATAAATTGTATGCTAAGAAAGAAGGAAAAAATGAAATCATAAAAAATTCTCAATTAAAATCAGAGAAGGCAGAAAAAGAGTGGAAGACTAAAAAGAAACAAAGAACAAGAATAATGAACAGAAAATGGCTGGAAATATGGTAGATATTAATCCAGTTATATCAGTACTCACTTTAAATGTGAGTGGTCTACTCAGCCCATGCACTTCCCCCCAAAAAACAAACAAGCAAACAAAAGAAAGAAAAAACAAAAAATAAACAAAAACTTAACAAGTAGTGCTACAACAGCAGGATACTCATGCAGAAAAAGAATGAAATGTGATCACTGTCATACAGCATACAGAAAAAAAAAAGTGAATGGTCCAAATGTGCCATTTAAAAGATAGAGACCATCTGTTCTAGTTTGCCAGCTGCCAGAATGCAATATACCATAAACAGAATGGCTTTTAAAAAGGGGAGTTTAATAAGTTGCTAGTTTACACTTCTAAGGCTGAGAAAATATCCTAATTAAAACAAATCTATAGAAATGTCCAATCTAAGTCATCCAGGGAAAGATACCTTGGTTCAAGAAGGCTGATGAAGTTCAGGGTTTCTCTCTCAAGTGAGAAGGCACATGGCAAACACAGTCAGGGTTCCTTTCTCATTTGGAAGGGCACATGGCAAACACGGTCAGGGTTCCTCTCTCATCTGGAAGGGCACATGGTGAACATGGCGTCATCTGCTAGCTTTCTCTCCTGGCTTCCTGTTTCATGAAGCTCCCCGGGAGGCATTTTCCTTTTTCATCCCCACAGGTCGCTGACTGATAAACTCTCTGCTTCTCATGGCTTTGTCATTCTGTGCTCTTTCAGAAATCTCTCTCATTCTCCAAAATGTTTCCTCTTTTATAGGGCTCCAGAAACTAATCAAGACCCACCAAATGGGTGGAGACACGCCTCCACCTAATCCAGCTTAACAACCACTCTTAATTAAATCACAGGGAAATGATCTAATTACAGTTTCAAACATATGACGCTGAAGAGGGATTAGAAGAAATGACTCCCTTTACAAAATGGGATTAGGATTAAAACATGGTTTTTCTAGGGTACATACATCATTTCAAACCAGCACACTATCTTAGTGGAGAATAAAAAAACCCAACTATATGTTCTCTACAAATATAAAAATGCAAATAGATTAAAAGATGGAAACTATATACCATGCTAATACTAATCAAAAGAAAGCTGAATTAGGCATATTAATTTCAGACAGAGTAAATTTCATAATAAGAAAAATTATCAGGGATAAAGTGGGTATAATGATAAAGGACTTAATTATCCAAGAAGACATAGTAATCTGTAATGTGTATGTGCCTAACAAAAGAGCATCAAAATACATAACACAAAAACTGATAGAACTGCAAAGAGAAATAAACAAATTCATCATTATTGTTGGAGATTTCAGTAATTGACAGACCCAGTAGGCAGAAAATTAGTTAAGGATATAACAAAATTGAACAGCATCATTAATCTATGCCCACAAATCGGATCTAACTGACATTTATAGAATACTTTAGTTAACAACAGCAGAATACATATTCTTCTCAAACTCACCTGGAATTCACCACAGTAGACCCCATCCTGCTTATAAAACACCCTTTAACAAATTTAAATGAATAGAAATTTTAAAAATGCTCTCCAACCACAATGGAATAAAACTGGAAATCAATAGCAGAAATACACTTGGAAAATCCCAAAGTATTTGAAGATTAAACAACATACTTCCAAATAACACATGGATCAAATAAGATGTCTCAGGAGAAATTAAAAATATTTTGAACTAAATGAAAATGAAAAGAATTGACCAAAATCCGTGGGAGGTATCAAAAAGCAGTGTTTACAGGGAAATTTGTAGTGTTGAATGGATACATCAGAAATGAAGAAAGGTCTAAAATCAAAACCTAAGCTTCCAATTTGGGAAACTAGAAAAAGAGCAGTAAATTAAATCCAAAGTAAGCAAAATAAAGGAAATGATAAAAACTAGAGTAACAATGAAATTAGAAACAGGAAAACAATAGAGAAACCAAAAGCTGGTTCCTTGGAAAGAGCAATAAAGTTGATAAACCTCAAGGGAAAAAGAGAGAAGCCACATTAATATTGGAAATGAAGGAAGGACTATCATTACTAGTCCCATGGACATTAAAAGGATACTAAAGGAATATTAAGAACAACTCTGTGCCCAGAAATTTGATAGCAGATGAAATTTGAAAGACACAATCAACCAAACTTAGAACAGGAGAAATAGAACATCTGAATAGGTCTATACCTATTAAATAAATTGAATCAACAATTAATAACCTTCCAAAGGAAGACACCAGGCCCAGATGGTTTCACAAGTGAATTCCACCAGACATTTAAAGAAGAAATGATACCTATTTTCTACAGTCTTTTCCTGAAAATAGAAGCTGAGAGAGCACTTCCTAACTTATTTTAGGAGACCAGCATTGCCTTAATACCAAAATCAGACAAAGAATTTACAAGAAAGGAAAATTAACAAACTATCTCTCACATACATGATGTGAACATCCTCCACATAAAATATTAGTATATTATTTGTCAATATTTATTAAATAGTGAATCTAACAATGTATAAGAAGAACTATACACTATGACCAGATGGAATTTGTTCCAGGTATGCAAGACAGAGTCAACATTTGAAATCAGTTAATATGATCTGTCACATCAATAGGCTACAGAGAAAAAATATGATTATATCAATAAAGGCAGAAAAAGAATTTGACAAAATCCAACACACATTTATGATAAGAACTTTCAGCTAACTAAAAAACAAGGGGAATTATCTCAATTCAATAAAGAACATCTATGAAAAACCTGTGCTAACATCCTATTTAATGGTGAGAAACTAGATCCCTAAAATTGGGAACAGGACAAATGGTTCTGAACAACTGGTAGTAAGACACTTACCTTACAAATCTCATGAAAATTAACTCAAAATGGGTAATAGTTAAATAATTTGTAGTTGAAAAAATTGATAAGCTGAATTTCATTAAAATAAAAAATATCTGTTCTGCAAAAGATCCTGTTAAGAAATGAAGGGGCAAGTCACAGACTGGGAAAATATTTGCAAAACACACATCTGAGACTGTGCATCCAAAATATACAAAGAACTCTTAAAAACTCACAAAAAGAAAACATAGAAGTCAATTAAAAATGGGCCAAAAATCTGAGCAGACAGCTCTCCAAAGAAAACATGTATATGGCAAATAACCATATAGAAAAATGTTTAGCATCACATGTCATTAGGAAATCAAAACATAAAATCAGATACCACTGCACGCATATTTGAATGGCTAAAATAAAAACAATGAAAACACCAAATGTTGACCAAGATGGATGGGTAGTAAGAATTCTTATTCACTGCTAATGGGAAAGCAAAACGATAGCTTGGTAGTTTCTTACAAAGTCAAACATATGATCCAGCAATTATGCTCCTAGGTATTTACCCAAATGAGTTAATAATTTATGTCCACACAAAAACCTGCATATGAATGGTTCTTGCAGCTTTATTCATAATTGCCAAAATTGGAAGCAACCAGGATGTACTTGGATGACTGGTAAATGAATAAACAAACTATGGCATAACCATTCAAGGGAATATTATTAATTGATAAGAAGAACTGAGCTATCAGGCCATGAAAAGATACAGAGGAATCTTTGATGCATATTGCTAAATGAAAGAAGTCAGTCTGAAAAAGCCAAATACTGTATGATCTCAACTATATGACATTCTGGAGGAGGTAAAACTTTAGAGGCAGAAAAAAGATCAGTGCTTGCTAAGCGTTCCAGGGGTGGTTTTGGTGGTGGCAGTCAACAGGTATAGTATAGGCTATTTTTAGGGCAGTGAAACTATTCTATATGATAGTGTAATGGTGAATACATGCCATTATGGATTTGTTAAAACCCATAGAATGGGCGGTCCACGGTGGCTCAACAGACAAGTTCTTGCTTGTCATACCGAAGACCCGGGTTCAGTTCCCAGTGTCTGCCCAAGCAAAAAACAAACAACAAAAAAAAAACAAAAACAGAACTGTGCAACACAAGTGAACCCTCAGGTAAAACATGGGTTTCAGATAATTATCATGTATAGATATTGGTTCATCAATTGTAACAAATATACCATGCTAAGTAGTTCTAGTTTGCTAGCTGCTGGAATGCAATATACCAGAAACGGAATGGCTTTCAAAAGGGGGAATTTAATAAGTTGCTAGTTTACAGTTCTAAGGCTGAGAAAATGTCCCAATTAAAACAAGCCTATAGAAATGTCCAATCTAAGGCATCCAGGGCAAGATAACTTGGTTCAAGAAGGTTGATGAAGTTCAGGGTTTCTCTTTCAAGTGGAAGGGCACACGGCAAACACTGTCAGAGTTTCTCTCTCCTCTGGAAAGGCACATGGTGAACATGGTCAGGGTTCTTCTCTTATCTGGAAGGGCACATGGCGAACACAGCATCATCTGCTAGGTTTCCTGTTTCATGAAGCTCCCCGGGAGGCATTTTCCTTCTTCATCTCCAAAGGTTGCTGGCTGGTAGACTCTGCTTCTTGTGACTGTGTTGTTCTGCTCTGCTCTCTCCGAATTGCTTCATTCTCCAGAATGTTTCCTCTTTTATAGGACTTCAGAAACTAATCAAGACCGACCCAGATGGGTGGAGACATGTCGTCACCTAATCCAGCTTAACAACCACTCTTGATTTGGTTACATCTCCAGGGAGATGATTTAATTACATACAGTGTTGAATAGGGATTATTCTGCCTTTATGAAATGGAATTCTGATTAAAACATGGCTTTGCTAGGGGACATACATCCTTTCAAATCAGCACACTAAGGCAAGATATTAAAAGGAGAAACTTGGGTTTAGGAAAGTGGGGAAAGAGGGTATATGAGAACTTTTTTGGTTTTCTGCATAATTTTCTGTAAAAATGTAGTCAATTATAAAAAATAGTGAGTGCAATATATACCTAGTGGAAATGCACACATTTGTTCACCAAAAGGCAGACCTTGGAGTTTTCACAATAGCATACTTCCAGACTGGAAACATACTGAATGTTGTCAGCAAAATAGTGAATAAATAGTATGATGACTATCACAAGCATAATGACAAGCACAGGATCCCAGACATAAAAGAGTACACATTGTGTGATTTCATTCATATAAGTATCAAAACAGGGACAACTTGTTGGACATCAGGAGAGCAGTTATCCTTGGGTGACTGTTGTGATTAGGAGGGGCAATGGGGCAGTGGAGGGTGGTTCTGGGGTGTTAATTACTTGATATATTCAAGTTTATGTCATTTCATTAATCTATACTCTTATGACATGCGCAAGGAAAAGACATAAAAAGGATTCAAGGGAACATGTCAAATATTGAAGATAAACAAAGTAGATTTAATAAACAAATAATAGTTCCTGAAGAGGAAAACCAATGCATTGAAACAGAACAAATACTTAAAATTTAAGAAAATTTTCCTAAAGCTAAAAAAAAAAAAACAAAATGAGTTTGAAAATAGTTAGTGAAGAGCAGATATTGACTGAAATGACCAAGACCAAATTTCATCCTGTTAAAATGATTGGACTTTAAAGAAAAAGTAGGCAACATTTTGGGCATTGTATTAGTTTCTGGGGGGGGAGCTGCTATACAAATTACCACACACTGGTGGCTTAAAGAAATAAAAAATCATTCTCTGGAAATTTTCTAGGCCTACCAACAAGGTGTTGGAAAAGTTGATTTTTTCTGGAGGTTCTGAGGGAAGATCCATGCCATGCCTTTCCTGGCTTCTTATAGCTGACAGCAATCCTTGGCATTCCTTGGCTTGTCGGTGCAACATCCAATCTCTGCCTGCATGTCCACATGGCCTTATCCTCTTCTCTTCTAATGACACTTATCAATGGATGTAGGACCCACCCTGATCCAGGATGATCTCATTTTAGGATCCTCACCATAATCATATCTGCAAAGAGCCTTTTTCCAAATAAAGTCCCTTTCCAAGTTCTGGGGTTTTATCTTTTAGGAGGCCCCATTCAACGCACTACAAGCACCTAGGCAAAAAGAGCAAGAAATGTATATGGGAAGCAAATAAAAAGTTAGACATTTGGCAGCAACACTTTATATCAGAAGAAAATAGTAGAGCCATATATTTAAGATACTCAAGAATAGAAAATATGAACCAAGGATTTTATATATGGAAAAACTGACTTCCAAGAACAAAAGTTATTAACAAAATGTTATTAATCTAAACTAGCTTTCTTCTCATGGTTCCTGCCCATAGAATCTTGCAATGAACTTCAGACAACTAAAATGATCACAGATAGTTTAGTATAAGGACTGGCAGACATCATCAAATATATAGTTACTTGTAGAAATAAGACTAGTTAAATTAAAAAGGGGAGAATATAGTATGTAATATAGTATATAATGCTGTATGTTCAGACAGCATGTGGGGAAGACAGGTAGTCTATATGCAGACTAGACCCCGTTTCGCAACCCGGTCTAGATATTGGATAGTAACATCTGCTAAAATCCCAAAAAGAGAGTCAACCAGTCAGGAGCCTCCTGATAAAAGTCTAAACCACCCCATAGTTGTGCTGAAGAGAATGGCTTTCAGTCCAATCAAGCCTCTAGATATGCTGACAATTTGCAGTAAATACAGAAGAACTGCAGATGAGTATATGATAAACAGAAGCAAGACTTTGAAATGCTCTATAGGTCAAATCCTCTGGATTCCTCAATAAATTGTAGGAAAATAAAAGGGGTGCAGAGAAAACATGTAGACTAAATAGGCTTAAAATATATTTCTTAAAAAATAAGCAAGGTTACACTGTAGTCTCTAGGGAATGATTTTTGGATGATCTTTGTAAAGTCAGGATGATACTTACCTTTAGGGGAGGAGCGGGGGTTGGGATTGGGATGGGCCACATATCATCATGTGGTGACGATTATAAAAACTCATTAAGCTGTACATTTGGTTGATAGGGCTTTCCGTATTTGTGTTTTGTCTTATGATAAAAAGAAGTTTTAAAAGTCAATAAAAATACGGTATTACAGTTTCCTTATTGTTCTTTGAAAATAGGACATCTTGATTATTGGCCTGAATTCATCTTTTTTTTTTTTTGTTAAGTTATTTCCGTATACAGAATGTGCTTTTACTGTTTTTCAAAAGCAATTTTTGAATTTTACCCTGGCTTGTGAGAAAACTCCATGAGCAGCATGCTGATTTTGTTGTTTAGTAAATGGTAATTGATCTAAAATATCTTCCAGGTGTTAAATGCCACTTAATTCAGCAGTACTTGAAATCTTTTTGCGTATTAATGTTTGTCATCCATCACATTTAAAACTTGCAAATATGAAATCATTATGTCTGTACAAGAAGGAGGCAGCTAATTAACAAAGGAAAAAAAGGACTTAGAGCAGTTACTTCCGTTAACATCTATTGCTGGAGCAGCTGAAGACATTCCATATCCGCTAGCGCTAGATTCCTAGAGAATGGAATGTTACCTGTGGTTGTTATGACTTATGACTCTTAAGAGAAGGGGGGGGGGTGTTTATTAGGTTACAAATTTTCAGTTCTAAGCCCATGAAAATGTCCAAATTGAGGCATGAAGAGGAGGATATCTTCTCTGGGAAAAGGCTACTGGCATCCGGAAAGGCACACTGTGACATCTGCTAGTTCTGCACTTCTGGGCTCTGATTTCAATGGTTTCTCTCTCAGCTCCCCTGGGGGCTTTTCCTCTCTTAGTCTCTCTGTGGAAAGCTCTGGATTTTATCTCTTAGCTTCTCTGAACTTGCTCCAAAATGTCTCTGCCTTTTATCCTCTCATAAAGGACTCCAGCAAGGGGACTAAGACTCACCTTGAATGAGCTGGGTCACGTCTCCATGAAAACAACCTAAGCAAAAGGTCCCACCCGATAATAGTCTACTCCACAGGGGTGGAGTAAAGGAAGATAGGCTGTTCTGGGGTCCATAACAGATTCAAACCAGCACGCTCTCCATTCTGGATCCATCTTATTTTGTTTTCAAAATTATTTATTTATTTTTTACAATAGAGAGACAACTCACATACCATAAAATTCACCCTTTTTATTGTTCAATTCAGTGGCTTTTAGTACATTCATGCTGTTATGCAATGATCACCACTATCTAATTCCAGAGCATTTTCATCACCACAAAAAGAAACTCCCTACATATCAGTGGTCACTCCTCATTACCCCTTTTCCCAACCCCTTGGCAACCACTAATCTATTTTCTGTTTCTATGAACTTGTAGCGTACACAAAAACAGTTTATAATTTATGCCACCAGGAAAAATTAAATTTCCTAAAGCAAAAACCACATAACCAACCATTTCTTAGAACAGTATGATAGAATGAGAACTTAAAAACCAAAGGTGATGAAAATACTCTAAATAAAAGTCATCTTCTAGTGCAGCAGGCTGGCTGGGCAGAGGAGACATAATAGGCAAAAAGAGTTCCAGAGCAGCTCAGGTGGTGTATTTGTTTCCTTGGGTAGCTCTAATAAATTCCCACAAACGTGGTGGCCTAAGACTACAGAAACTCATTTTCTCAAAGTTCTGGAGGATAGCAATTCAAAATCAAGGTGTGGGTAGGGCTGTGCTCTCTCCAGTGACTCCAGGGAAGGAATCCTTCCTTGTTCTTCCAGACTTTTCTTGGTGGCCAGCAATCCTTGCAGCTGTATCACTCTAGTCTCTGTCTCCTTCTTCAGTTGGACTTCTCCCCATGTCTCTTCTTCTCTTCTTATAAGGACACTAGTTATATTGGATTCGGGACCTGCCCTACTTCAGTATGACCATCTTAATTTAACTAATTCTGTCTACAAAGATCGTATTTCAAAAAAAAAAAGTCACATTCTGAAGTCCTGAGAGCTAAGACTTCAACATGTCTTTTTCGGGGACACAATTCAACTCAGAACGGGAGGTGTTTGTAAGAGCTGTTCAAGGGCTGCTGAAAAGAAAGCGTCAACTCTAAATTCTTACTATTCCAAATGCCCTCCCTGGGCCAGGAGCACTGGGCATACTTGGTGCTTGTTAGAAATGCAGAATGTCAGGCCCTGCTACAGACTCATTGAATCAGAATGTGTATTTTAACGACATATTCCAGGGACTCATATGAGCTTGTGTAGCACAGTTCTAAATAACCACACAAATAACATGCACTTTCCTGCATGAGTCACTCTCCCCTCAAAAGGGATGGAAACTCTGGCCACTGAGGTCCGAAATGTCCTCAGGTCATGTTAGGGTTAGTGAGAATAGGCCCAAAATTAACGTATTGAAATGAAAGTGGCCATTGAAGCAGTTTACATCCCCCCCACAAACTATTTTTCATTGAAATGAGTAATTATCAGAAAAAGAGAAAGGGTGATATGTCCTTTACATATAAAAAAGGAGCAAGGAACACACGAATTAAAACCAAAAAACAAATAAAACAAAGCAGGAGGCAAATTTGGCACCAAAAGAGAAGAAAGCCTGAAAAATACTTGAGTTGAGAGCAATTAAGGCAACATGGCTCTTTGAAACAAAAGTTAAAAGGAGAGGTACAACAGATCAAGAAAGATATAATAAACCAATGAAAGGCTATTAAAAAAATGAGTTGGCAGAGTTCAGGAGAAAAATGAAAGAGAAAAATAAAACATTATGTAAATTAAAATCACATTTTAAGGAGCAAAATTAGAATAAGAACGTGAAGTTCAGAGCACAATAAAATTGAAAGGATTAAAACTAAAATTTGCTCAAATCTCAATACTGAAGGGGTGCAGGATGTCCTAGGAAAAATGTAAACAGGATGATGCAGCACAAAGCCATGGTCAGGTTTCTGGACATTGAGGGTGAAATAAAAATCTTACTGACACTCAGTGGAAATGGGTAAGCCCTGTCCAAGAAATGGCTTCAGACTTAGTCACAGATGTCATGCGAGGCCAGAGGGCACTGGAACGATGGCTGCAAAGTTGGGAGGAAGAGAAAGTATAACCCAAGGATCATCCTCGGATATGTAAGAGCTGAGGATTAGTGCACACATAAATCCTTCTTTACAACAATTATAAGAAGTCAAAATCTAAGCACACCAAGAAATGAATAAGAATTAAGAACTCAGAAATGTCAAGATGTGGTAAAGGATGGTTATGTACATTTAACTCATTCAATTTAGAATCAAAGCTAAACCTCTGTGGGAGTTATGATTGCCAGACAGAATCATAAATGTTTTAAATCCTGACAGTGTAGAAAAATAATATATTCAAATAAGCAAAAGGGGACACGGGAAAAGTAGGTGCATAGGGAAAGCCTCCTCCACCCCACACCCCAAGCAGCATTTATTTCCCTCCATCATTTCTCCCAATAACTCTCCTTCTGAATACCATGTTTTATAGTCCACAAGACAAAGAACTTATAGTTTTTGTTTATTTGGTAATTACCAGGCTCTCCCACCCTAAACAAAGTTCCATGACACAGGGGACTTTATCTGCCTTGTTCATCATTGTTTCCCCAGATTCTAGTAACAGTGCCTGGCACATAGTTGGTGCTTGTTCTAGTTTGTTAGCTGCTGGAATGCAATATACCAGGAATGGAATGGCTTTTTAAAATGAGAATTTAATAAGTTGCTAGTTTACAGTTCTAAGGCCGAGAAAATATCCAGTTAAAACAAGTCTATAGAAATGTCCAATTTAAGGCATCCAGGGAAAGATACCTTGGTTCAAGAAGGCTGATGACATTCAACGTTTCTCTCTCAGCTGGAAGGGCACACGGAGAACTTGGTGGAGTCTGCTGGCTTTCTCGCGGCTCTACCAAAAGGGACTCTCTCCAAAATGTTTCCTCTTTTAAAGGATTCCAATAAGCAACTCCACCTTCAATGGGTGGAGACACACCTCCACGGAAATTATCTAATCAAAAGTTACCACCCACAACTGGGTGGGTCACATCTCCATGGAAACAATCAAAATGCCCCCACCCAGCAATAATGAATGAGGATTAAAAGACGTGGCTTTTCTGGGGTCCACTATAGATTCAAACTGGCACAGTGCTCAATAAATATTGTGAAATATTGTTGAAAAATGGACAAAGGGCATGGACATGCAATTCATAGAAAAGGAAATCCAAAGTGCTTTTGAAAATATAAAACCTCGTTCATATTTAAAGAAATGCAGATTTAAAAATTGTGAGAGCGCTTTTCACTTGTCAGGGAAGATGAAAAACAGAGGTGACACAATGTTGGTGAGCAAATGGAGAAATGGTCTCATGAACAGTGGGGGAACAGTGACTTTCTCTTTTGACAACTATTTGGCCATTGTCAAAATATATATACTTTTGATGCAGTCACCTCATTTCTAGGACTAGTTTATGTAGAACTGTGTTTAGTTCCATGTTTTATATAGAACTTTTACAGGTTCAAAAATCTATATTACCAAGATGCTTGTTGCAGCCTTACTTGAGATTGCAAAATTAATATTGTAGATGGAAAAATTAAAGAATCATAGCACCCACTGTCGAAAAGTGTATGGAAAAAACAATCTCAAATACTGTCGACGCGAATATAGATTGATAAAGCCGATTAGAAATCAAGATCCATTGAAGTATATCTGGTTTTCAATACAGTAATTCCATTTTAAGAAATGTATTCTATGAAATCCTTCACAAAAAAATATGTCTATAAGCATCCTCATTATGGCAGTGTAAGGTAGAAAAGATTGGAAGCAAGCTGAATATTCTTCAAAGGGTAGAGTTGAGATAAATAATAGCTTAAACATATGGTGAAATGCAATACAGCTGTTGAGAAGAACTGGGGAAATCTATATGAACTGTCATAGAACTGCTTCCAGGGTAAATAGGTGAGAGAAAAAAAACAAGTTGCAAAATAGTCTACGTAGTGTGTCATCTTTGGCAAACAAATCAAGGCAATAGAATAGAACTCAGAAACGTTTACAAATGACTATAAGATTTTATGTTCAATACAACATTTCAAATCAATAAAGACTGGTCAATTAAACAAATGATATTGATTTAACAAAGGGCTTAACAAATAAGAAAAAACAGAATTGTCTTTTCTTGAAACCATACATACAAATAAATTTCTTTGGTGTTTAAATGAGAGGGAAATACCATGCAAATAGCAGACAAATATAAGTGAATATTTGTGTCATCTTGGCAAGGGAGGGATCTTCTTAAGTATGGATACCAAAAATTATACTATGTAGGAATGTGCTATTAGATTTGACCATGCACAAATGATGAATAAAAATAGCAGCCAATGTTGACTGAGTCTTTGTTATATGCCAGGCACCAAGTTAGGTGCTTTCCACGAAGTATCACATTTATTATTCCCAATGAGCCTCTTAGCCTCTTCACTTTATAAGTGAAGAGAGAGAAGTAGAGAAGCTAAGTAACTTTTCCAAGGCCACACATCTGGTGGGATTCTGAACCAAATTCAGAGAATCTGACTTTACAACTATGTACTTAAAATTCAGTGCTCTTCCTCCCTCCCTCCCTTCTTTCCTTCCTCTTTCTTTCTTCTTCACTCTCTTCTCTTTTTTCTCTTTCTCTCTCCTTTTCTTTTCTTTTTGGAGGGAGGGGTGCATGGTCTAGGAAGCGAACTCACGTCTCCCACGTGTTCCTTTTCTTTTTAACAGAACTAAATTCCTTTATCTGACACGTATTACCTATTTCATCTCCAGAGAAAGCTTTTTGATTTTAACTGTTCTTTCACCTCATTGAACTGCCAAATCATTTGTTAGATTCTTCATCATCTAAACCAGTTGTCTTCAAAATAGCTCACACTTACCTTAGAGAATGTGACAAAGAGCTCTTTGGAGGTAAGATGATATCAAAACCACTATGTAAATTCATTGTTATGTATCTTTTACATCTCTGTTTGGTTTTCTATTAAATACATGCAAATATATTTTATACATATTATATATAATGTAAAATCTTGAAAACCACTGACATAAAGTTAGCTGCTGAATTAATCAAGTTTATTTCATAACAGCAGCCATCAGAACTTACCCAGGGTATCTGAGCCAGTGCAAATTTATCATCATTTCCTCCATAATTACAAGTGGAAGAATGAAAACAAAACAAATTTTGCTACCCCTAGATTATGCATTTGGGAGGAGATTTTCTTCATCTTTTTTAATGCTTGTTTTTTATGCCCCTCTCCATAATTCTTTTCATTACTATCTGGGATATCATCTTTGGGCTGGGAATTTTCCATAGGCAATACAGTTGCTTTACCTTCTTCATCCTCATTTTTCCTGAAGGATATTCATCAGTCACTTCTCACAGCTTTCAAAATGTTATCGAAATGCAATACAGGTGGCCCACCACTTGGTTTCTGATTTAGGCTGTTGTTTTGTTTGTTTACATTTGCCTTTTGGCCTTGAACATCTGAACGTATTCAAATGCATTTTAAATCTAAAAATATTTTCATTATGAATTTTCAACACAGAGCAAGCATTGGAGCTAATATAATCAACACCTGGGTATCCACTAGGCAGCCTTAGCATTTGTCTTTTATGTTTATTCAGAGCTTTAAAGAAAGGAAAGGAAAAGAAAAGAAGAGAAGAGAAAAGGAAAGAAAAGAAAAAAAAAGAAAGGAGAAGAAAAGAAAAAACCCTTATAAGCATAGCAGACGACCCCTGCATGCCACATCTCATTCATTTTCCTCCCTCCTCAGAAGGAACCACTATTCTGAAGTTGAAAAGTAGCAATTCCATATATTCATAACTTTTTATATGAAGTGTATCAGTGAGCAAATTATATCATTGATTACATACTTTAACATTCACATCATGCCATATAATCCTCATTGTATCATAAATTGCTTTTTTACTCAATGTTACTTCTGAGATACATTCATATTGGCATATGTAGCTCTAGTTCAGTCATTTTAACTCTTGTAAGTTTTCTATTGTGTGAAATGACTGAACTTTGGTTAGCCCTGCTTCTATTGAAAGACATTTATGTTAATTTTATGTAAATTCCAGTTTTGTTTTTTTTACAGAGAATGCTATAATAAAAATCATTGTGTTTGTCTGCTTGTACACTATGAGGATTCTCAAAATCTAGATTTGGAATCACTGGGTCAAATGGTATATGCACATATCTTAAATTTTACTACATATAACTGAATTACAGTCCAAAGAGAATGCACCAATTAACTTGCCCATCAGCATTTTATGAGATTCCAATTTCTTTACACCTTCACCACCACTTGTTTTTTGTCACAATTTTTCATTGTTCTCCATTGATGAACGCAAATTGGTAGTTCATAGATGTTTTGATTTTCTTGATTGGTAGTGCCATTGGACATCTTTATTTTTGTATTTTAGGACTTATAGATTGCCTCTTCTCTGAAGCCATTTGAACCCAGAAGCTGGGAGGGAAGGTCGGCCGACATTGTTGTGTGCCTTTCCACATGACAGAGAAAGCCAGAGGAAAGCCAGCTTGCCTTTCCTCTGAAGAACTGTAGGTTTGTAACTAAATAAATCCCTTTAAAACAGCTAATCCATCTCTGTTGTATTGCATTCCGGTAGACTTGGCAAACTAAAACAATGTTTCCAGGATATTAATTTTATTGCTTTTTAATTTGTCATTGTGATCACACTCTATATGGGTTCAATATCTCTAAATCTACTGGGACCTATTGTATGGCTTAGAATATGGTCTATCTTAGTAAATGTATCATGTACACCTAGAATATGTATATTTTGTCTTTGTTGGGTGTAGATTTCAATTAAGTCAAGGTAGTTCACATTTTTAGTTCTTTCATTTGCTGAGAAAAGAGTTTTAAAATCTTCTATAGTTATAGGATTGTCCATTTCTCCTTTTAGTTCTGTCAATTTTTGATTCATGTATTTTGATTTGCTCATGTATTTATGATTGTTAGCTCTTTAAAATTGAATTGACACTTTTATCATTAAGAAGCTTACCTCTTTATCTCCATTTCTATATTTTGCTCTAAATCTATTTAATCTGATATTAATATAACCATTTCAGACTTTTAATATTTATTAATGTATGGTATATATTTTGCCATCCATTTACTTTTTTTTTTTTTTTTTAATTTGCATGTGGGCAAGAGGCACCAGGGATCGAACTCCAGACCTCCAGCACGGCAGGTCGGAGCTCTGCCTGCTGAGCCACGGCAGCCGCCCACCATCCATTTACTTTTAACCTATGTGTGCTTTTATATTTCATGTTTGTATCCTATAGATAGAAAATAGTTGTGTATTGTTTCTTAACCCATTCTTACAATTTCTGTTTTTTAATTGGAGTGCTTAGTTTATTGTCATTTAATGTTATTATTGACATTGTTTGGTGTGAGTCTATTTTATTATTGTACTCCACCTGTCTTTGCTGGTTTTTGTTGTAGTGATAGTTGTTACTCAGTTTCTTCTTTCCTGCTTCTCTTTTGATTATTTGAATACCTTTATAATTGTGTTTTAATTTTCTGGATGACTTTTTAACTATTATTTTTGCATTTTTAAAACACTGGTTGCCCTATGAAATACAATCCACATCAACAAATTTTTATACGTCCATTAATAAGTCAGCTAATGCACTATTTATTGCAAAATATTGAAATCTTACAATTTCATTGGTCCATATTTCTCACTGTCCCTTAGGTACTGTAGGTGATACGTTTACACATGTTAGACACATTAGAATTTTAGTTTTAAATGATAATATGGTTTGTAAAAAAATTAAGAGGAAAAAGTCACCAAAGCAATTTTGCATTTATTCAGGTGTTTACTATTTTTTGGTAGATTCAAGTTGTGATGGTTAAAGGTTATTATATACGGCAGAAAAGACCATGTTCTTTTAATCCCTTCCTGTGGGACAGACCTGTTGTGGGTGGGATCTTTTAATCAGGATATTTCAGTTGAGGCATGCTCTTAATCTTCTTATGGGTGTCCTTTATAAGTGGATAAAAGCCACGGAAAAGGTAAGAGATCAAATTCAGAGAAGCACACAGGAAAAAGACACAGAAACTGAGAAAGGAAGCCACAGACAAAGAATCCGGAAACTGGAGGCAATGAAACCTGGGAGAAAAGGACCAGCAGACGTCGCCATGTGTAAGACTATGTGACAGAGGAGTCTGGATTGGCAGCAGTCTTTCTTCAGGAAGAAGATGTTATCCTGTTGATGCCTGAATTTTGATATTTTTCAAGGCCTGAGAACTGTAAATTGTAAGTTAATAAATCCCCATTGTAGAAGCCAACTCATTTCTGATATATGTCATTCTTGCAGCTGTCACAAACCAAACCCCAATTTTTTATCTGCTATCACTTCCCTTTAGTATTCCTAGTAGTGCGGGCAATGAATTTTCTTACTTTTATATGAAAATGTCTTTTTTTTCACCCTTACTCTCAATGATATTTTTACTGGATATGAAATTCTGGGTTGCCAAGGTCTTTTTTCTACACCTTAAAAAGAACATTCTTAGGTTTCTTGTTTTAAATACATACCATGTTCCATAGAAGAAAATCTCAACATTATAAGATGTTGTCTTATAACTGAGACTTCAGTACATCATCTAACTCTTCTTTACAGTCAGCTTCTTTTCTTCAAACTGGAAAGACCAGTAAATCCCAGGATACCAGATTACTGTCTTCTTCTTATTATTTTTTTTGGTATTTCTTCTATAAAATGGTTTCCTTCTTAAAATCAATATTGGATGAAATCCCATGATGGTGAAGGGAAGGCAAATCTAAATCCACAAAAGATGGGGTATGATTGACTCAACCTGCTATGAGGTGGATGGCTTTTGCCATCAGGGTATGGTGTGCCACTCAGGGTTGGTCACTAGCGCTGGCAAAGAGGACACTCAGCAGTCTCGGAAAGGTGAAACCCATGTGTTGCACATGTCCTCTGTGCCTCTGACTGCTGGACCACTGAAAACTTAACTGAGTTGAAAAATCCCAGTATCTTTTATACATGTTTCATCCTCAGATGTGCAAGTTTTATTAACAAGGCATGTACAATACCTGCTACTTCCTGCTTTCCAGGTCCTATCAACATGAGGTCATGTTATAGAAGACAAGTATGATATTCTGTGGAATGGTGAGAGGATCAAGGTTTGAAGAAGCTAGGGTGCAAAAAGTGAAAATTGCAATTACTGAGAAAAAAATAGTAAAAGCGAATTCCTGATCTTTCCTTGAAAGAGAAAATTTCTTCAGGGTTCTCTGCACATTGATATTGAGAAACAAATACTATAAAGCTGATGCATAGATGTGCACAACTGATTAACCTCACTATAATTTGTCATATTCTGAGACGTTTCTATATTCTGCCCCAGTAAAGCTGGTGAGTTTAGGTGAGGATGTCATACAAATCACCATCTCTGAATCGTTCGATTTTTTATGGTAATATCATGTTTTTTTTAAATATGTCTTCATATGACTCTGACCCCTGAACTCTTTTAAAACTTCACTAAGATGAAAAGCTCCTTGGAAATTTTATCTATTTGCATAGAAACTTTGGGGTTATTGGTTTTCTTGGAAGAAAAAAGGAGTTCCAGGAGATCTCGACTGGCTATTTCCATCTTGATAGTTCTCATTCTGTGGGTCAAGGAGCCAGGGATTTTTTTCCAGCTGGGTACATAGGAACTGGAGAAGGAAAAGGAAGAAGTTCCACTGGGTCCATCATGAGGTAGACTCCAGCTCAAACTTGATTTGTCAGATAATCTCCATAAGCAATACCGGTGGACTGAGTGAGGTTCTGGGTCCCTAGGTTTGTTGTGCCAATGTTCAATAATCCTTAAAATGCCCAGTTGTTTTCCCTTCCCAGGGTACAGTTTCCCTAGTAAAAGCCTTCAGGTCTCTGAGGAATACTGAGAAGAACAGCTATCACACATACTTGCAATGCCATCAAGCATCCAACTGCTCCTTCTTTCAAAGGTCTCTGAGTTTGTGAGCTGACTCAAGTCTGGGAATTGAGTGGAAGCCTGTGACTAGTTGAGGGATTAAACTGGACTTCTTTGCCAGCCCTAAAGCTTCTCGGTTTTACAGAACAAACAGTACTTTAGTGAACTAGTCATCAACTTTGTTCCCAGTGACTTTACTCTCCCTTAACAAAAATGCAAAGATACTTGTTGGCCCAAACACTTGCTTCCCATACTGGTCAGTCATCATTATGTTCAATTATATTCTGCAAAACAGCAAGCAGTTGGAACTCCTCTGTGTTGGTTCAGGTAGCACATTTAGTCCAATCTATTTTCGAAGTACACCCTTAATGAAATATTCAGCCTAATCCAAAATTATGTCGTACTCTCAGAATTTATCCCACCCATATTTTTCAGTTTCTATTGCTATAAAACAGTTCTTATAAATTGTCCCCATGTAATCCTTCTTTTCTGAGATTTGACTTGTATTTGGCATCCTATGGCTTGCAGGGCTCTGGATCTAGACATGGGTTAGAGAAAATGAGGGGTAAGGTGGAAAGATAAATGGAGACCCTGTTAAGAGGTAATTGCTTCAGGTGAAACCATTAGGAGGCCTTTAAGCAAGGCAAAAAGAGCCCTGTCAGATAGGGATGGAAAAGCTCTTTACATTGACACTGGGACCTCATTGGGTATTTGGGGTGTGAGTCCTCCAAAGCCCCTTATGTTCTCTCCATTCCGATGCTCAGTGTCTTACTCATTCCCTTTCGATTCTTTCATATTCACAGAAAAGATCAGACAACGCTGTGAATTCAATTGACTCTGAATTTTGGCAAAAGTTTTGCCAAAATTGGCTTGAACATTGACTTTGATTTTTGACAACTTCAGCCCTGCAATTGCAGTAATAGATTCTATGATTGATTTCTATGACTGTGCAGAAGAAATTATTTTTACACACTCATAGAAATCAAGGTAAGTGCCTCATTTTCTGACCATGCTTTAGGTTGAGAAAATAAGAATTTGAACTGATTTTCTTTCTTAAGTAATTCATCTTAGAAGGAGCCAGCCTACCCCATAGTCCTTGATCTCTATTTCCTTGAATGACTGTTAACTGCAGACACTCTTGAATCAACTACTGCAACAGTTGGGGTTCTAAGTCACTAAGGCCAGAACTCATTACAGCTAGCTCAAGCAGTAAAGTAGTTTATTAAGTGGTATTTGGGGCTCCTGGGGTCTGTGGATCAGCCAGGGAGTAACTCCATTAGTACCACAAGCTGTTCCAGTGGAAACCTGACTGGTACCACCATGAAGCAGGTAGCACCATTCACACTACAATGCTGGTATGGGGTCCTCCCACTAGAATCTTCTCCCTGTTATCCCTCAACTAACCACTACCACCCTTTTGGTAATAATTTAAAGGCATGACCTCTTGCATCACCCTAGTCTGAATCAGAGTCTTCAATGGGTGTATCTGATTGGAAAAGCTTATGCCGCATGCCTGAACCTTAGTTGCAAAGAGGCAGGGAGAGCAAGGATTAGCTTTTACTTTGGGAAAGTGGGTGAGGTGAGAAATTCTACAAACATAACAACATTCAAAAGGCACCAGGAAGCCACAGACTCTAATCAATATTCACTGCAAAGACTCAGCTCAAATGTCACCTCCTCAAAAGGGTGTCCCCAATCTAAAGGGGACCCCACCTCCAGGTTGCTCTCCATGGCAGCACCCTATTCACTTATTTTGAGGTATATATCACATTGTTGATATATTTATCTGTTCTTTTCTTTTCTGCCACCTAATTAAAATGTAAGTTCTGTGTGGGCTCAACACAGTGCTTGACAGGTGGTAGGTGTTCTGTAAATATTTGTCGAATAAATGTAGCTGTAAGCGAAGATGTTTTCAATAAATGACTATAACACTGGTTTCCAGGCTGCATGCCCCTTCCTCTCTCCAAGCCTCTGCCAGAGGGGTCGCCCCTGTGTTGGAGCAGAAGACCCAGTCTAAGCTGGGCTCTGGGTCCTCTACCCCTGCTCCTGCTTTAGCCAATGTAGCTTTTTTGGTTGCAGGGCTCTGGCATCAGATCTCAGTTGAAAGTTAGTATGAACTTCCAAATAATGTCTGAAAAATCACTTACCTAACTGAAGTTGCTTCAGCTGTAAATTGCATAGCTCTGTAAGAATGACCTCAATTGCTTTTTTCCTGTCTCCAAACAAGTAGATTCCAACTGCAAGCTGCATTTCACACTGTCTACTTTCTAGTTGCCTCCCTAATTATATACATGCTCATCTTCTATCTCTTTCATACAGACACTACAGTCATATTTATAATAATATAAATGGAATTAGAACATTCTCGTGCTTAAAACCTTCAGTGATTTCCCACTATGCACCAAACAATCCAGAATGCTCTGTGTGGCATCTAACCCTCTGACTTGTTCCCGCCAACCTCTCCAGCCTCACTCAGCTTCAGTCACTCTCTTTACGTGGTCCAGGGAACACAACTCTTTTCCAGCCTAGGGCCATCCCCTCATGCTTATGCATCCTCACTCCCCTTTGCAATGCTGGTGAATCTGTATCTGTCAGGTATCAGCTTCATGCCACCTTTCAGAGTGGCCTTTCTGAACCACCAGATACAATTTCCTCTCAGTCTTTCTTCTAGCATCTGCTGTCTTTCATTGACTTTAATCCAACTTTAAATGATATATATATATATATATCTGTGTAGTTTATATGTAGTATATATAAATATATGTATATATGTAGTTTACTTGTTCTATGTCAAGCAAAAAACCCTCAGTAATTTCTAAGTTCTACAAAGACAGAAACCTTCTATATGAACAGAACCCTGAGAGTGCTGGGGGTAAGGATTGGGAGTATAGTAAGAAGTTAATAAATATTTTTTGAGCTAATATGAGAAGTAACATATTCAAATTACAGAGAGTTGAATTATTTTAAAAATTGAGCAGTTTATCGAGGGAGTATCTGAACTATAAATTAAGGAAAAATTAAAATATGGGGAAGAGGTCATGCAAATCCAAACTCTAGATATTGAATTTAAAAATCCCTGGATTAAATATGTTAAGGAAAATATTGTTTTATTGCCTCTACTTTGTACAAGTTTTACTCAGATTATCACTGAAATTATCATGATTATCATGGAGTAGTTTTTTTTTGTATGCTATATGGTGGGTCACATTTCATTAATTACCCATCTAAGTATACCGTTATTGGAGCACCATTTGTTGAATTTTTGTTTGTTTTGTTGTTTTTTTGTTTGTTTGTGTTGCTTCTTTGTTGTTTCTGGAAAGTGCATGGACCGGGAATCGAACCTGGGTTTCCTGCATGGCAGAAAAGAATTCTGCCACTGAACCTCCCTTGCACCCCCTTCACAGAGTAATTTTTATCACCTTTAATTGCATATTTAATGCCCATGACCCCTCTGCAGATATTACTAGCCTAATATTAACCTACAGGGTAGGTTAGAATTCATGTTTAGATTTCTTCATTGTCAGTGAAATAGTACATGAGAGAGTCTTTTAAATATCATCATATTTCAGTGATTTATTGATACTATAAATTGTCATCTCCTTCTTGGGTGAAATCATTTGCACAGGAAAGCTTTGCTGCTGCAAGCTGAATAGTTTTGTATTCCTTAAACCCTCTCCTCCACTAGAATCTTACAGGTCATTTCTCCATTCAGAACTCACGAAGTTCGTTATTTCCTAGGAGACCTCACCTGGTGCTTGAGCCTACCACGACTTAGCCTTCTCCTATTTTCCCCTCCTGTTTCCTTTTCATTCTTCTACATGTAGCTGACATTTTAATCCATTTGTGATATACACACTCATAGAACTTCAGAAATAAAAATAGCTTAAAAGCAATCTTGTTAAACCTCTTTTTGAATATATGGAAAAGTTGAGTCCCTTGGAGGTTATCTAATAGAGACATAGAAGACACTAATAGTTTGTTTACTAGGTAAAGTTCCTAAGATTAAACTCCTACATAGTGGAATAGCATGTTTCTAGAAGAATAGCTGTATCTACTGTTCAAATGCTTACTATAGTTGTAGTAAATAGCGTTAATCGAGCATTTACTATGTGCCAGACACCTGCATAAACAAATTTAATCCTTATAACAGCCTTGTGCAGGAGGATACTACCATTATCCCCATTTGACAGTCAAGGAAACTGAAGCACAGAAAAGCCTAAGTAAATTGAACAGAGCTGCACTATTAGTAAGTGTCTGAGCAGGGATTTGAACTCCAGGAGCTGTGTGTTATCACTGTGTTATGCTGTACCCAGGTCTGCATCCTCCAAAGCCTCGACACCTTCTTTCATGTCATCCCCTTTGTGTGGAACGTTTTTGCCCCATCTTTATCTACCTGCCTCATCCCCGTTCTTCAAGGGCCACCATAATTATTATCTCCTCCGTGGAGCTCCTTTTGATTAACTTCTAAAATATATTATTGTTCTACTGTTATCTTTCATAGCACCTTGTTTGTTTCTATAATCAAAGCGTTTTCCTGTAATTAAAATATTTCTGGTTCGATAAGTTCTGCCTTGATTATAATTAATTTCACATTTGCCTTTTCCTCTCCTATTTCATAATGAGTTTCTTAAAGATGATGGCTGAGACAAATTCACTTTAGTTTGGTTTGTTGTATTTATTATGCCTCTGCTATGGGCCAGGCATCATGCTAGGAAGCCAGATATAAGAACAGTGAGACCTGGATTCTATCTGGGAGACACTCAGTGTCTAGTCAGTGTGCCTTTGTGTTGCTTGAAGTATCTATAACAGTACCTTACATGTATTAGAATTCAATACAGGCTGATTGAATTAAATGGAAAACTGGCAGAGAAGGAAAACTAAGGAGGATGCAAATGAGAAAATTGTTTTACAAAAGGTGTTTGAGAGAGTACCAGCCTCTGAGATAAGAGATATTTGCTCCTGATTTAGCAAATCAGGACATTTTGATTTTCAGCAAATTCAGTAGTGCTTCTAACCTGTTTAGACAGTGCAGGGCAGGGAGCCACAGCCACTCCAAGTCACCCCTTGACTGTTGTGTCTGAAGCATGCACACTGATGCTGCGATGTCACTGGTGGAAAAACATAAAAATCCAGAAGTCTTTAGTCAGATTGTAGCAAAGGCCTTTCATATCAAACCTCAGGCAGTGGGGACTGAAGCAATGCAAGTGTCGCATCATCTCCTGCTCTATGGGACCTGATCCTGCTCTTTTATGCCACCTCAGGATGAATGATTACAGGAGACTGACTTTTAAGGTTATTAAGAAAAATCAATTCCATCATATCTACTCCAAAGTCACTCATTGGTAATACTGAATTGTAAAGTGGAGTGGGGGAGTGATGGGGGAAAAGGAAAACATTCTTCTATGTTTCCCATTATTGACCTAGCTTGGAATTCTGTTATAAAAACATTATAAGTCCATAATCGAAACTATCCCATTTCTGTTGGGGAAAATATTATATTTCCAATTATTTGATGAAAACTATAAAGTCATTAATGACTTCAACCTATCCTAGATCATGCTAAAAACAGGTTAGAAGACAATTTGCTGAAAATCAAAATGAGAGGTAGGCCAGAGGCCAACTTAGCCTGAATGTGTTTGGACTTTGAAGTGAGAGTAATGGGAAGGAGGAAAGGAAAGAGAAGGCGGAGAAGGAAGCTAGAAGGAAACTTGATAACCCTTTTGTGAACCCTTCTCCTATTTAAGGATTCTCCCACCTCTTCTCAGAAACCTTACGCCAAAGATTATACCTTCTCCCTCTTGTATATTAACTGGATCCTACCCACTGGCTTTTAAATATGTCCTTCACTAACGTCCATTTCATGGGATCCTGTTCCATTTCCAGATCCCATATTGGGCAGCTGATGAAAAAGTTTAGGATAAACTCTAAGAAGGAAGAGGGCTGACTGCAGTGGAGGGAGAGAGGGGGTGGATGAGTGGGGCGGTAGAGGGAACATCTACTTCGTTCTGACAAGATTATTCATGTAATCACACCCTGTAGAAAACGCAGAATTTGGGTGATATATTTTTAAAGCACATTCATCACCCATTATACACATGAGAGAATAAAAGACTTGCAAACAGTAATCTTGAGATAAGCTAATTCAGTTGGGGCCTTGGTCATTGAACCTGAAACTTTGTGTGATTTTTGTTCTTTTTTAGAGCAACAAATACTTAGGGACTCTTGATGAAAGAAATATTTGCTAGAAAAAAAGAGGCAGAATGAAATAATTCTTGAAACTTTAATTCTTATGGTTTAATGGTACTGTTTTTAAAAATAAGCTGATAAATTGGAACTCCTCTCTCTATTTTAAATCAATGTCTTTATCATCAGCTGTGGAAATTTGCCTGTGTCCTACATCTAATGCTGTCAATGTATTCTTAGGCCTTTGACTTCAATCATTTTTCACCCTCACTCAAAGTCCCATTCCTGATCCTCAGGAGATTTGCAGTTTGTGTCTCAGGAAAATCCTGAGCTCCTTAAGACATGTTGTAAAACAGCCTATTGTACTTTTTTACCATTAGCAGCAGATTCTCAGTTCACCCACTATCACCACCACCAATTACTGATTTCAAATCCTCTTCTGACATGTTTTCTGTCTTTTCTAGAGAGACATGGAATCTTACAACATCTTGGCTGATGGGGTTGGTTTATTCCATAGACACCTGTCCCTGAGTTTAGGATACAAAGATATTTCTGGTTATCTATACACTGAACATATTTCTGTAGATTGATTACATTAAATCAAAGAGCAAAAGGGACTTGAGAAATCATCTTGTTCTATGGTTCTCAACAAAGACAAAGCTGTCTACCTCTGGGGAGTGTGTTGAAAATTTGTAAAGGTGTTTTGATTATCATAAAAATTAGGGGGTACTTTGGGTATTTAGTGGGAATGTAAAACCTGCTACAATGAGCAACTTGAGGAAGAGTTTCCCACATCTTATGCAGCTTTTTCAAATGCATTCTAAGCATTTATCTAGGACCATTTTTAATTACCCAAGTCTAGAACTTAATTATGTTTTACATAGAAACACAAAATGCATTTTGCACTGAATTTGTCATACTGTATGAATTGAGAAAAGATTGTACTTTGCTTTCTTCAGAACTTCCCAAGATTTTAGAAAATCATATTTCTAATGTCTTCCTAGTGATATTTTTGAGACTTCAATGTAACACATTGTATTAATCTATATTTGTAGCTGTGGCATTCACAGTGGTTCTATATTATGATAGGTACACTATGTTATTATATCATTTAGAGTAGTTGGACATAAATGTTTATATATTGAAATATATTTTACAATTAATTATAACATTATTTTCATATTATAGATAGGATAGTTTACAAAACTTTAAAAAATATAATAGGAGGCTGCTTATGTTATTTATGAATTTCATTTCATGGTAATAAGAGGGCACTGCAAAATATTTGTTTAAAAAGGGGAGTTTATGATGGTTCTGATTCTATTCATGAGTATTCCATAATTTATTTAACTAGTCCCTTACTGATGAACACTTAATTATTTCAAACATTTTAATTCTACAATTAAGGCCACAATGAAGAACCATGTATACATCATTGTCTTAGTTTCATTGCTGCTATGACAAATAACACATCAAATGGGTTGGTTTAATGATTTCTGAGGGTGGAAGGCTTGCTTCTTCTCAGGGTTGATAGCATTCTGGAAGGCTAGCAATCCTTGAGTTTCCTTGGCTTTCCCATCACCTGATGATGTTCTCTCCTTTCTCTTCCAGGTTCTAATGGACATCTGGCTTCCTGCTATTCTTGCTGTTTTCTCTTCATAAGGTCTTGGTAATAGTATTAAGACATCCCAATTCAGTTGGCCATAACTTACCTAAAAATAGCATCTTCGAAAGGTCCTATTTACAGGTCCTATTACACACTCACTGGGATAGATTAAGAACATGTTTTTTTCTGGGATACAAAATTCTATCTGCCACAATTGTTTAAGATGCTCACAGTGTTTAAATTTGTTATTAGTTTTTACTAACATTAAAAACATCAGGACATTTTTCCTATAAAAATCTAGAATTCTGTCTTTTGATAAAAATGGGATACCTAACAAAAGTGGGCTCTACTTAATAATAATAATAATCTGGAACTGAGAAATAGCTGCCTATTTTAAACAAGCCATGTATTCTCCCATTGGCCACACTCTCCACCCCTCCTTATTGTCTCCTGAACACTGACTAGCATCAGTTGCCATTCATGATCACATATGGGCTATTGTATTTCTTATAGTAAAAAGAGGAAAACATAAATAATTATTACCTCTAGGTCTCTCAAAAGGAGAAAATTCATAAGAGACTGAGAGGGCCATGAATTTCAGAAAAATGGGAGATGATACAAATTTTGGTTGAAGGAAGAACATCCCTACATGTGTATATAGGCAAACAGAATATTATATTGTCAAACAATGAAACTGAAGAAACCATTATGAAACAAATCACAGAGAGTGCTTCTGCCCAGTATGCTTTACAGAGACACAGTGGTAGCAAAATCTTGGGCATACGCTAATTTTTTTTCTGCTCCTTGAAATTGCTCCAAGTCTATAGAATTACCAGTCTTTGGAAAATGGATTGCTTCTCTCTCTTTCCTTATGCATCAAAGACATCATTTAATCTGTTTTCCAGTCTCATAGATACACTGCAGTATAACTGATGAAGCCCAAGGCTCTGTGCTGCTGAGGTCTGGAGATGAGCCAGCCGAGGTGCTGCCCTGTCCAACTCTTCAGCTCAGAAGGAAGCCAGGAAATTTGTGTTTGTTCATTTTCTTTTCTAAACATGAGCTTGTTGCTTGTTGTAGTGCAACAAGCTATGAATTCAAAATAGTATAGAAGAGCTCAGTGGGTTATGCTTCAGAAGGAAGTTCAGTGGCCCCAGATGATCTAAATCCAGTGCCACAAAATAGAGAGAAGGGAACACATAGAGAAATAAACAGGACTTCTATGTTTTACTGTCTCTAATAGAGTCAGAAATTTTGAGAACAATTTTTAGGGAGTCAAATCAACTCTCTTTTCAAGGTAAATAAGAGGGATGTTGCAGCATCTGCAAATGCATTAGACAACAGTTTCACCCAATGTAAAGAATGTGAACATGTTTCCTCCTTTCCAAGTCCTAGATTTCTTTTTAATTTTTGGCACAGGGAACACAACAAGTAAGCTTTCTTTGAACTGATTTGTAGCAAAGGTACAATTCCAACTTCAGTGAGGTTGGCCTTTTGTTCTAGGGAAAAATGTTTCCCTTTTACTGAGTGTTGGTAGCAGTCCCAGTGCCACACCCCTTTCAGTGTGAGAATATTTGCTACAAGTGAAAAATAAAAAGACACCAGCTAGGGAAGTAGTTGCTGTGTCTTGGCTGACATTGTGGTGTTTCAGCAGCCTGCGGGTAACGTGTCCATCATCTCAAATGCAAGGTCATTACCGAAAATGTCATCTATAGTTTGTTAAGTGCTTTATGCACTTTTATCGCATTTAATCCTCCAACAATGTAATGAAGGTGGAAGCTATGAGAAATAGGTATCCCAGAGCTTAATGTGGCAGAATTGCAGCTCAAACTTGGATCTCTTTATTCATTCATTCATTTCATTGCATTCAACAAATACTGAGCTGGTGATATTGAATGTCAAAGCCTATGTTGTTTTTCCTGCCCTTTAAAGATTACTTCAGAGATTCAAACTATGTCAAAATGATGCTTTTAGCTCTCAGACAATCTCCTTTAGTAGATATGGGAGCTGCTGGAGTGGTTGGGGCCAAAAGACATTCACTAGGCAGCATTCTTAACAGGTCTGGCTAGGAAAAGTCCCTACAATCCATATCTTTAAACCATTTTTTAGGATTTACAAGTAATCTGCCAAAATACAGATCACTTTTATGTACACCACTGGTAGGTTAAAAGGGGAAGGGAAAGTCCCTTTCAAAATTCAAAGCAGGCAAAAACTTGTAGTTCTTAGGCTCATTTAATAAGAATCAAAAAGACGTTTTGAAGCTAATGAGAGAGAGTTTACATTGGCCTCAAGCCCATTCACTTTCTTTAGCAACAAGAGAATTGAGAGACTTAGCGTACAATAAATTCTTTATTCTTACTTTGCAATCTTTTTTTTTATACTTTGCAATCTTAATACCATTTATGCATAGATATTTCTTTGTGCTTTTTGATAAATAACTTTATGATCCCCTACAGGAAGATCGAATTAAAAATTAATCATCTGTAGATAACTGAAAGCAGATCATTTAACACAGGAAAATCTATCTGATGAAATAATAATAAGTTGACATGCACAAATACTTTAATGTAACAAAGTCAGTAATGATAAACTCTTATCCTCCCTAGGTGTGAAAACAGTGGAGTGCATGAAATTTCTAAGAATCTGCATATTATCCTTCCTAGGGATAGCAAGTTTGTGCCATGCAGAAAGGAAAAGTAAAAACTTCTTAGATAATTTGTTTCTGATATTTTGGCAGGGTCTTTAAAAATTATTTTATTTTATTAGTTTTTTCATTCCTGTTTTTTTTTTGTTTTAAAAATATTTTTATTGAACAATCTTCACACACAGACATTCCATACATGGTGCACAATCAATGACTCACGATATCATCACATAGTTGTGTATTCATCACCATGATCATTTTTTAGAACATTTGCATCACTCCAGAAAGAGAAATAAAAAGAAAATGAAAAAAACTCAATTATACCTACCGCTTACCCCTCCCTCTCACTGACCTCTAGTATTTCCAACTACCCAATTTTACCCTTTGTCCTCCCTATTATTTATTTATTTTTTATCCATATTTTTTTGCTCATCTGTGCATACCCTGGATAAAAGGACCATCGGACACAAGGTTTTCACAATCACACAGTCACATTGTAAAAGTTATAACTTTATACAACCATCTTCAAGCATCAAGGCTACTGGAACACAACTCAGCAGTTTCAGGTACTTCCCTCTAGACTTCCCTACACCATATGCTAAAAATAGGGGTGTCTATATAATGCATAAGAATAACCTCCAGGATAGCCTCTAGACTGTGTTTGAAATCTCTCAGCCTCTGAAACTTTATTTTGTCTCATTTTTCTCTTCTTCTTTTTGGTCAAGAAGGTTTTCTCAATCCCTTGATGCTGGGTCCAGCTCATCCCAGGGAGTCATGCTCCACATTGTCAAGGAAATTTACACCCCTGAGAGTCATGTCCTATGTAGCGGGGAGGCAGTAAGTTCACCTGCCAAGTTGGCTTAGAGAGAGAGGCCACATCTGAGCAACAAAAGGTTCTCCGGGGTGACTCTTAGGCCTGATTTTAGTACGCTTAGCCTATTCTGGTAGGGTCTTAAGTTCAAATATGAGTATCATGGCCATACTGTGTTTCAGACAACATACCAAATGATACATCCAATTATTGGATTCTAAAAAAAGAAGCCACAATTATTACTGACTTGTATGCTTGAAGCAATATATATAGAAGAAGGCACAGTAAAATGCCCTTGTTGGAAAAGGGAGAATTACCATTATTTTATGTTTGCATTCCTTTCTTTGACCTTGGAAGAGGAATGGAAGGTAAGGAGGAAAGGAAAAGAAGACTAGAATAAGGAAGAAACATTCAAAAGAAATACATGCTCATTCTGAAAAAAAAATTGAAAATTGAGAAATTTATAAGGAAAAACATTACCAAAAATTCATCTCCAAATCAACTATTATTTTTATTTTGGTTCTTTCTTCCCAGTTTTTTTTTCTAACAGTTTTTTTAAATATTTTTAATAGATTTTGTACAATCACTTTTATTTTGTGTTTATTTGTAAACTAATACGTGAATACGATTTTATAGAAAACAAAAAAATCAAAATGAAAACAATCCATTTTCCATCCACATAGAAATACCCATGGTTATTATCTGAGAGTTTATAAATTTTCATACTACATACTGAGTGCTTATGTGTTTCAGGTACTCTCCCCTGGATATGCACTATCTCATTTAAAATATATAGCTCTGCGGTTGGTTAAGCATGATTATTTAAATTCAAACAAGACGAAATTGAGTTTCATAAAGATTAAGCTGGAATACGAACCAGATTAGTGGGACTGAGAAGCCTCTTTCCTTACTTGGCAGTATCTGCCTGTGCTTTGCCAGATGCCTTTCCAACTTTTTTTTAAACTCACTTAAATACATAATATTTACTAAAATAGAATTAGTCCAGTTACTGTTTGTAACTTATCTGGTTTAATTTAAAAATACATAGTGAGGGCAGTGTGATGGTGGCTTAGTGCAAAATTCTCACCTGCCATGCCAGAGACCTGGGTTCGATTCCTGGTGCCTGCCCATGCCAAAAAATGATATATATATATTTATATATATACAAATACTTGGTGAACATTGGAGGTCATTAAATTTTCTCTTATAAATTCACAATTAATGACTATATGGGGTTTCCATTTATTAGTACATAAATTTATATAATGATTCCCTGTGTTGGGCATGGAGATCAGTTCTAATGGTTGGCTGTTATAAGTAATGCTACAAGAAACTTTGTAATTAAATCTTCTTATATGATCATTCTAATTTCACACATATAATTACAGATCCATAATTCATAAATAACACATGACAGATGAACAGTCATTTATAGAATTTTCCCCAAAGAAGTTTACCACTTTAAGTTTGAATCAGTGATGTAGGAGAACGCATGCATTGCCATCAAAACTATTACCACTAACATTTCCCAATTCACTTTTTGCATTTATTTGATATGAAGTCATTTTTTTTTATTAAGCATTTGTTTGTGATCTTTGCCAACACTTCCACAGGAGTCTTTGCAGTTTTATATATAAACACTCCTTATATATAAAGCACATTATTTCTTTCCATACATGTTTTTGCAACATTTACTATTAAATAGTTCATTTGTCCCCCACTTGTTTGCATTTCCAGAAAAATTCTACAATAAATCCTTACATATTCATACATATGTTTCTAGATATTCTAATCCCTCCCATTAAATGCCTGCCTGTTTATTTCTATGCCAGTATATGGAATACACTTATTTGCCAACATCCCTGTTTTGGAGGTATCACCTTCTCCTACCACACATTATCAATCATATGTTCTGTCCCCACTTAGCACATAAGGGGACAGGGATGTTACATGGGCCAATAAGAGTTCCCCATACCTCTAACTTCAGGAATCAGAATGCAAACTGGGACCCAGGATTTTTAAACTGGAGCAAATGATGAGGATTGTCCCTGGCCTTTGTAATCTGGGTGCTGAGGGAAGTGATATTGGGGCAGCCAATATTGGAAGGCAGTAATTGCCTTCCCAGGCTCAGGGAGGGAACTCATCTGCAGAAGATGGAATGAGGGCCACACACAGGGACTTGAGGCAAACAGAGAAAGCCAAGAGACTTGTTCTATTTGGAATTTTTTTACTTGGTTTTCCTAGTTATAGGAGTCAGTGAATTCTCTTCTTTTTTGTATTGAACTGGTTTGAATTTCTGTGCTAGTAGGTAGTATCTATATAAGTGCTTCTTAAATTATATGGGGCTGTAACCATTTGAGGCAATGATAACATCTAAGAAAAAGGATCACCTCTTTTAATATTAGTCACTACCAAGTATGACCACAAAAATAAAAATCTTAATCTAAGTTTCCTTATCTATAAACTGGTGCTCATAATTTTATAAGGTTACTTTATAGATAAGTGAAAATGTCTTTTAATAACTTTAATCATAGATATATTCTAATCACTATATATTCATCAGTGATCTTTTAATCATGGTTATAATTATCCTCCTTAATTTTGCATATCTTATTTCAGAGAAATTGCTATCATACATATCTTTATCTATGTGACAGCCTCATACAGTTTATTATGGTTTCTAAATGTGTTTTATAATTAGATTTCTACAAGGTCAACCTTATTTAGAAGTATCGGGGAATGGGCTGACTTGTATATTTTGTTTCTTTTCTTGTAAAATTCAAGAAGAGGAAAGATGATTGCTTCAGGATTTTTTTCACCAAAAAGCTGCTCAGTCTAAGCATTATCAATATAGAAATGTCTCAGCTAAACTGTAATTTCAGCTGTCACATCAAACCAAATGACAGCTAAGTGTCAGTGTAGTTCAAACTGTCCAAGCGGTCACTGTATTCAAAGACTGCTTTCATTCCACAGTGAGCTCTTTGTGATGATCCACGTCCTAATAGTTCTTGAAGAACAGCGACAAATTCTGGGAAATGATTATTAAGTTGTTCAATTCTCTACATCAGATAATAATAAAGTGTATGGGCAGAATTTCTCTGATCCACTGAAACACTTACAGAAAGTGATGTTTTGTCTATAGATTCAATTTAATATCACTAGATGTATTGGTTCTGCTTTATGTTCTTGAAAAACATTTTTTGAAGCCTGAGTCATAACATCTTGTTGATGGACTCCGTGATATCTTAACATAACATGAATGTCTTTTTTAAATCTAAAAAATTAAGCCTTCCTCCCCAAGGAAAGATAAATGGAAATGAGTGGAATCAGCAATGCCAAGTACACAGACAAGAATGACAAGAGTTCCTAGTTCAAGGTCTTGTGGCTGGCCTTGTGCTTTTAATTGCTTGCTTGCTTTAAATCTGAGGACTTTTAAAGTTTGGCATGGTTTTCCAGAGGAGAAAATAAAGTTGATACAGTCATGTTTAATGGGAATAACCAGTTTCTCCTCTGCTTTATCTCAGCTGTGGTTGGCCATTAAGGAGGTGTAATTACAGTCATTATCTGTGACTGGCCTGCTATATTGAGATTGAACAACTTTTTTATTTTTTGAACTACTAAGTGTCTAGCACCATGGTCTCATTTATTTTATCTTATGTAATTTTCAAAACAATTTTATGAGATAAGTATTTTTATAGTCATTTTAAGTTTAGGAAGTTGAGGTTTAGAGAGGTTATTTGTCCAAAGAGCCAGTGGTGAGATTACATCATTTGTTCAAGGTCACACAACTAATGAGTCAGGATTTTAACTCCGGTCTTTCAAATCTACATTGTTTGCCCTTTTTAGTATCTTCCTGCTGCTCCCTATAATTTCCCATAACTGAAAGCATAATGGATGATATATGTAACAATGTAGATGAATCTAAAAGACATTATGCTAAACAAAAGAAGTCAGACACAAAAGGCTGCATACTGTATGAACCCATGTATACAAAATCTAAACACAGGCAAAACTTAATCTATGTAGATAGAAATCAGGTGGTGGTGGACACTTGTGGGGAGGTCTCTGGGACAATACAGGGAATTGACCAGAAAGGAACAGAAGGGAATTCTCCCAGGGGGATGGAAATGTTCTACATCTTACATTTCAACGTATGTTAGTTACATCTCAATTTTAAAAAGAGTGCAGCATATTTACATGAATTAGCATGCAGTTACAGATCATCTCTACTTCCCCAGTAATCTGTAACCCTATTTCTGTATTATAACCCTATTTCTAATTTAGGATAGTGTTTTAGTTTGCTAGCTGCTGAAATGCAATATACCAGAAATGGAATGGCTTTTAAAAGGGAGAATTTAATGAGTTGCTAATTTACAGTTCTAAGGCCGAGAAAATGTCCCAATCAAGTCTATAGAAATGTCCAATCAAAGGCATCCAGGGAAAGATACCTTGGTTCAAGAAGGCCGATGAAGTTCAGGGTTTCTCTCTCATCTGGAAAGGCACATGGTGACCACAGTCAGGGCTTCTCTCTCAGCTGGAAGGGCACATGGCAAA